>JAVQJL010039325.1:0-44025 GCA_036024295.1 Nannoperca obscura
TCTTTAAAGTTAAGACTAGTTTAAAGTCATCTTCATTGAAAAGTACAGTGCTTTTCCTTCAAAAATAAGGACATTTCAATGTGACCCCAAACTTTTGAACGGTAGTGTATATATGTATATGTATGTGTATATATGTGTATATATGTATATGTATGTGTATATATGTATATGTATGTGTATATGTATATATGTATATGTATGTGTATATATGTGTATGTATGTATATGTATATATATGTATAAATAAATAAATTGCACTAAACAGTTGCTTATGCAGTTGAGCAGCAGACATCCAAATTGCAGTAAATTGCACAATATTATTCAGAATGTCATATTTTTTTCATGCAAAATATAAATACTTTGGGATTGTGAGTTGTCACTATAGTAAGTGTCTTTGGAAAGATTTCCATAATGTTTAAATTATTCCTGATAATAGTATGTTGCTACAGCTGGCTTCTTACTTCTCTGTGCAAGATGGTAAATCCAGTCTGGAGACAGCAGAGATCAGTCTGTCAGCTGGGAGATTTACACTTTACATGCTCTTAAAGTCCTGGTCTAACACCGAGGGTGCCAGAAACCCCTGCCAGATTGCCAGACACCAGGCTAGCAAAGGGCCCACACAGCCATTTAACTGCTGTGCTTTCTAGGCTTTATAGCCCATGCTGATGCACTGAGGACACAAGCAAAAAAGAACATTGATTGACCACTTGGACAAGGCCAAGATGCCATAACTTAAAAATGCAGCCTGATTGCTTTTTATCCAAGCTACGTTACAGGCATTTTGATGCCTTAGGATCGTTTTAAAGGAAAAGCAGAGATGTTTGTTTGTTTGTGAAGTAACTTGGCATCCGACCAACCATACTATATCCCACACTGACCCCTGCTTAATACGCCTGTTAGAGGATTAATAATGCAGTATATAATCTTTAGCAATGATGTTCAAAATTATATTCAGGCTAATCAGGGCCAGAATTGGATCATCCTCTGTCTAACTATTGCCCAGTTAGCTACATAATGTTTTATTGTTGATTAAGGTGGTGAAATTAGTACTTTCACTTATGGAATTAGTTTCCTTAACGTTGCATTTCTTCTTATGTCATTATTACCATATAATGTTGGTGTTTTTTGCTCGTTAATTGATAGTGCATCATGATGCTTCCAGTTTTGGTCAGGGTCTGTTTGGGTCGACCACAATTTGGATTGGGTGTAATTGTCCTTGGGTCTATTTGGATTGTGTCTGACTATGCTTGGGTCCCCCTCAAATCAAGTTTCTTCCACGCACTATCCACAGTTCCACAATTGTAATTTCTAGTTGTAGTATTTAAATGTGGTTTTTAATCCTGTTTTGTAAAGAACTTCAAGTTATCATTGTTATTGGTATACTTTGATAACTTAATTTATTGTCTGAACGTATTACATTTATCAGGACTGCCTTCATAAGTTCCCCAAAAATGACAGCACTGACAGGCTGATGAAAAATACAAATTTTTAAACATTCAACAACTTGAAAGGTTGGGCATTTTTCATATGTGATTTATTTTCTGTCATTCATCATTGTAATCGTTCAGTAACTGTAAAGTGTGACATATAATGCTTGAGCCTGTTGACATATTTTTTCCCCTCTGTGCCTAATTATGGACTAAACTCAAGGGAAAGCACTAAAGTTAGAATTAATTTGTGTTTATTCCTCCTGTTTCTTTCAAGCACCTGATTTAATGAAATCCCACAGCTATTAATCTTTTGACATACCTCTGAGCTACTTTGTCAGCAAGCCACTGTGAGAGCGCAAACCGACCCTAACATTTGACTAATTGCAGTCATTTGAGAATGATCACTTCTATAATGTATTGGAAATGCACAGCAGCGTAACACAACATTCAGGCGCACCTCTCTCTCTGGTGACCCACTTTACAGTCAGAATAAAGAGGAAGCTGTTGACCCACTAAAAGTAAGTATTTGACTTTTGGCAGAATCTCACCAAAGACAGGAACCAATCCATGGCACAATCAATCATCCCGTGCTGCGGCATAACCGAACTCCAACTTTCTCCCCTCCCTTCTGGTTCATAGTGGAGCCGTAGAAGAATGACTCTTACCTGTCCTTGGCACCCCATGAATTGCTGTGCGTTTGATGAAGACCTCAGTCACAGCCTCCTGGGCAAGAGTGAAGAGCTCATTACAGCCAGAGGAGACAAGTGCATAGGAAAAAGTGAATGAGAAAGAGAGAGAGAATAGGGTGTACTTTGGACAAAGTAGTAAATATGAACAATGGGAAAAGCCCCTTGTAAGGTGAAATAAGGCACACTGGGGGACTCGCCTTGTACATTGCACCTGTCTTATCATCATTTAACTCTTATTTGTTGGTCTTACTAAACTGTCAGCAATTCCCTGCCTTCTTGGCCTTTACCTTTAAAATGCCATGGATATGCTGACAGGCTGCCAAGCCTGAGCTGTCTGGAAAAGACTGCAGCTGGCTTTTCTTTGACTTCTACCATGTATTGTCAGAATTAGATGTACATGCACAGAGCTGCACTTATAGCTGCATTTATATTCCACAATCTACCTTTTAAATAAAAGTTTATTTAATAACTACATTCTCCAATTGATTCCTTTCACAACTCACCAGTAACTTAGTATATATTTTCTGATCATGCTGGAACATGCTTCCCCCCCTTCCTGCAGTTTGTGCTGGTGAGGTTTCAGTGTAATTGTGTTTTTCTGGAGTGATTCAATTGTCTCTTGATGTATTCCTCGCTCAGCTGAGCATGTCATTACACACATCATTTGTGTGCAATTTATTGTGGTATGCAACAAGGTTACATTTCTTTGGTGGTTCAATTTGAGGCCTCGTAGCATTTCAGCTGCAATAATTTCTTTCTCTCTCTCTGTTTTTCACTCGCTCTCAGAAATTGCTTCGGCGATGATTACGCACACCCTTACCTTGCTCGGTCATGCCACATTTTAAGTTCACATTGAGAGATATTCCAATTATCAGTCAGGTAATGTGATGAAATGGTAACTTTCTCTTTTTAGCCTGAGTCTGTTGATCAATTTTTTTTCTCAAGTGGACTGCGTCATGAAAATATATCCATCTGTTGCTTTATGTCCTCAGTGGATGTAGCAGTTGTAGGATTTAAATGCTTCTCACTGACTCTTGAATTATTATGGTACTGAAGTGTGTTCCTGGTAAGCTTTAATGCTAAGGACTTCAGTTGTCCCTGGGTCAGTTGGTATTAGCCACTACTTTTGTTTTACTTTTCATAAGTAGCAAAATGACAGTTTGCCACATTCGAGTTAGCACAACAACATTTGAACAGGCACAGGAAATCTGTCACATGTCTAGTTTGTGTACTTGATTTAATGACCGTCATCAGAACTGCACTAATACAGGTTTCCCCATGATGTCCATGATTTCGTAGCCATATTTCATCAAGGCCGTATGTTTGCCTTCTCTTTGACCTATCATAGAATAATTATGGACTTTTATTACCTTTCTTTGTTTTGCTTGACACACTGTTCAATCACAATGCCAGGGTGTATGCGAAAGTGACAGGGTTCTCATTAACTTTAATTACTGGGTGCCAAGTCATCTGAAGGCAGTGTTTTGTTCCAGGAACCGCCCAACCCCCCACTCGCAGCCACAGGCCCTGTCCTTCATCACCTGTAAAGGTCTAATCTTATCTGCGGCTCTTGCATGGCTCTTCATTAATCACTCCCCCGGCCCAGTCAAATGGTGACTGATGGTTGACATGGCCTTGTCCGGCCATCCCTCAGGTGCTGGTACTCGGTCTTGGGTTTGAAACAATGGGGTATAGATTCTGTGGCTGACTGTGACCAGTGTCTGTGTGTGCATAAACATGGCGGTGTCCTCTACATGGGGTACATGTTATCCTGTGCCAACCGTCCAGCGCACCTGAAGTTCAACACATTGTTCCGCTCCTGCTGACCTTGTCTCATCAGTAGCAGTGAGCTCTTTGCTGACTTTGATTTGGTAGAGTTCAAGCTGTGATCTGCGTACCATAGATTTTTGCTCAATGACACAAAACGTTCTACTTATTTGGCCAATACTGCAACATTAAATTATCGTCATCATCTCTTGGTGATCTCAGTGGAAGATGAGCAGTGGCTGACCAGCAATATCATGAATGGAAAGGGGACGAGGGAGATGGAATAGAAATAGTTTGTTTTAGTAGCAGCAGGCAGGATATAAATGGCGCAAAGATGAAACAAATCAACCTTAGGTAGCCCTGGCCGTTAGCTAATCCATAGTAATCAGTGAGGCTGCATTGAGCTCTCCGCTTCATGGACCCTTACCAATCAGTAGAGAAAACAAAGATCTGTCATCTGTTTTCCTCTGCTCACTGATGGGGGCAAGGAGCAGTGAGAGTGAAGTGTGGTAATTATCTATGAAGGGTGGGTATGGAAGAGGTCGGGGGCGTATGCTTCTGTGTTTTAGTGTCATAATCACCTTTTTAAAGTGGGTTTTCACTACACTATTTGTCAGTCATTCAACAGAGAATCGCCCGCCGGCAGTGAGGATTGATCAGGGATGTAAACTAATACATGCCCACCGATGATGTCAAAACACAGATGGCATGACTCACTTTGTAGGGTCCTGAAAGAGATTTTTTTTAATCTCGTCTTATGGACAAGTCTGGTCAAATGACTTCCAGGGGGATGTGCGGCGTCTATTTGTATTGATCTCCATTAATTGCTGTGACAGTGAAATATTGAATTAAACATGAGGCGATGTATAACTCAGAAAATATCACTCATCTCCTCACACAATGTGCAGGCAGAGAGGCAGTTAACATACAGGCAAGAGACATGTACATATCCACCAATAGGCACACAACATCTGTTTTGTATGCACTGGCATCACAAAATGATCTTCCTGGTAGGCAGATGATTTGGCATCAGTGTGCTCAGGTTTTCATAGCCTTTGGATGCCTCCCATCCTTGTCCTACAAAGAACTGAGGACAAAGCTCGGCCCTATTAGAGATGAATAATGAGCCTGTTGGCAATAGAGACGTTGCTAATGTTTTGTCCAAATATCTCAAATCTGTCCCCAATGATAATGTATTCTGCACCACTGCCAAACAGGACTATATTTGAAGGAGGTGATTTCATCGCAGATATGACTTATAACATTTTTTGACTGGAAAAGGGGTGAAAGAAAATCCCCCTCGCGTTGTAATGCCTGGCGGGTGTATAGGCATCACAATAAGGGCTTAGTTTGTTTTCCTGTAATTGATGCCTTGCCTGTGTGGCGGCATAGCTTTGTTTGTTTATGCTAATGGTTGCGATGACCTGTTGGTCCCCAATCTAGCAGGGAAATGGCAGCCAATGCTTTGGGGAGTGCGCCATTGATCTCTCTTCAGTGCATCTTTCTTCACAGGTACTTGGGATTAACTGAGCCACAGCAAGGAAAAGGGGGGAAAATAAGTCACCAAATTACTTCTGGTATATGCATATATATGAAGCTTCAGGCTAATTGATGCTTGCGCGGCTCATACCAAGCTGCCTGGTGTGAAAGTGCTCACTCTGCTTCCCTTATATCGGTCTCTTGAGGCTTGATGCTGCCTAAACAGCACAGCTGTAATTTCCCTAAGCAGTGCACTATGCAATAAGTGTTATACATGAACACACAAAAAAGACGTGGGCTGTTATGGATGTGCTTCTCCAGAGCACCTAATAATCTACAGTGTTGCAGTGGCCAGTTGCCCATCCCAAGTCATCATCAAAGCAGCGAATGACTAAAATACAGCATGCCCAGGGTACCAATGCTGGCATCAGAAAATTGCTCAGATAATCTAAAACAGAGATAGTATTTCATTCCTTGAATATGAACCAAGCTTATTTTAAGCTACATTTTCAACAATTACTACTTTTCTCAGGTTTCCAAAATTGTAAAATCTATAGTACCATGTGCATTGCAAATTATCTGGTTTACAGTAGCATGGTATTTTTTCCATTTATACTTTATTAGTCTAAAGTTATGATGTTGATTCCAATATATCGCTTTGACTCATTGTAGATCATTTGAGAGAATTTCTGTCTTTTCTATGTGAATTTTGTGATACATGTTCATTATAAATTGACTTGTTTTGTCAACTAAAAAAATAAAATAGTCACATAGAAAGCCTGTGATTTGGAGGTAAAAACAAGATGGCTATACTGTGTGTGTGTATGCGTGTGTGTGTGTATATATATATATGTGTGTGTATATGTATGTATATGCATATATGTGTGTATATGTGTGTATATGTATATATGTGTGTATATGTGTATATGTATGTTTGTGTATGTATATGTGTATATGTATGTATGTATGTATGTGTATATATATATGTGTATATATATGTATAAAGATTAAAACATTTCACAGTGTGTTCAGCTATCCGCATCACTATGAAAACTAATTCACAAAACTCCCTTATAAAACACAGAATCATGAATATATCAATAAAGTATCTTTCTACAGTATGTGAATGAATACGATTCAACAACCATCTCTGCCTACTGAGGAAGTCTAGGTGATCAGAGGCACAAAGGTCAGCTTCACAGGAGTCGGCAAGGATTTTCCTCTTTAAGACTATGACATTTTACTTTTTTTTTTCTTTTCAAACAGGAAAACACAATATTAGGAAAGTAAGGGTGAGGGGACCAGGGGAGCAGGCTCACAAAGCCGTTCCCCAGGGTAGATTATTGTTCTGTAAAAAAAGAAATCTTTGAACAGGAGCACTCTCTCTTTTCCCCACTCATTCACTCCTGGACGCACATTTTTTGAAATGTCAGTTCTTTAGGGCTACGGTTCTAATTTTTGTTTCACTCAGTGTAAATAAATAGGTCTGACTGTGAGTTTTTGTTCACAGATCCCAGGAGAGTGGCATGCATGCTCAGCAGAGACCTCTCACTGCAACCTCCCTCCAACATATTGATCAGGAATGGCTATTGGCATTAGCCCTGTGAATAAAATGCTGCTCTACTGAGTTAAATTCCCCACTGGGCAACTGAATGGAAAGACAAAAACCTTTAGCACTTTTTGTGGACTTCTATTCAGCTCGGATCCCAAGTCTAATTATGTCACAGCCACGCACAGACGAATAGAAAAAAAATGGAAATGTCACTTTTGTTGACCGCACATTCTCAAATTACTTTTATATATATATATATATATATATATATATATGTTTTCTGCCTGCCACTTTTATGTTTCAGCCTCTGCAGCAGACTAAGAAGGAGATCCCATTGAGATGATTTATAAAATCAAGGGCAGGTAAATAGTGTTGTTTTCTGGCACTTTGCTCAAAGTTGTTTGTTGACATCAAAGAGAGGAAGAGGCTTGACATGTGCATCTAGATACATTACCCTGCTGAAAGCAACAATCCCCTTGACATTTGAAATAACTGGAACATGAAAAAAGACAATGTTTATACAGATTCAGAGTACAGAATGTGCAGCGTTTTGTATCCACATAATAGGAACAAGCTTTTTTCCCTTCTTTTTTTGTGACTTATACTATTGTTTGAGGAGGGGAAAGGGCCTCTTCATACTTCACTTTCAATTTTGAACACTTAAAATGTTCTAGAATAAAAATGATTGCTTTTATAATCTCTGTCAGTGTTTCAAATGTTTACACATAGGGAATCCATTCAGTTTATCTTTTTTAACATTAGAACAGGCACTAACCTTTTGGTCCACCACTAACTCTCATCTTAATGATCTGCGTTGCTTTTTTCCATCGTGTTTTCCCTGAGCCTCAGAATAACTTTAGGTAGTCAAGTGATTTCCCATATATCATTTATTTATTTAGTAATTAATTTATTTGTGTATTAATCTATGAGCTATGTATTTAATGTTAAATAATGGACAGTCCTTTTTCATGAGATTTATGATAAACTTAGGGCTTTCTCAGTGGTCCTTTGTTTTCTGTTTGGTTGGAATATAGGGCAGTACAGTTTGGGTGCTCTTGTCAGAGACAGTTTGTGTGCTGCTATTTCGTAACAGTTTTTTGCGGCAGCCGGGATTTAGGAGACCTTTCCTGGGTAGTGTGTGAGCTCCCACTGTCCCCTTCACTGGCGAGGAGACATAGGAAGGGTCCAAACAGTTATGGAGGAGTGAGTGCTCAGAGGAAGAACGTCTGGGGGCGACTGAGCTTGACAGGAGACTGGGTTCACTATCGCTATCTGGTGTCGCACAGCCACTCTTGTCCTCCTGTAATTCCTCTTGCTCCTCCTCCTCCTCGTCATCATCACAGCACAATGCGTGGTACAGAATTTTATCACTAAAGCGGACTCTTTCTCTTGTGCCAGAGGTTCGGGAAGTCTTGTGGCTGTGCGTGGAACTGCTGGCCTCCTCGCTGGATGAATCCGGAGTAATAATGCGGGGCCCGTTTGGGATGGGCAGCCCACCGTTCATCTGGGAGTAGACCGAGGCAGTGGTGGGGGGCGGGGTGTGGGTCTGGGTGGGGATGGTCCCGCGGCCCATTTCCGGTCGTGGATCTCCTGGTTGCTCACCAGGTCTACGGGCGGCAGCACCAGCTGCCTCCAGGTAGCTGCAGAACTCCCAGCTATCAGAAAGCACATCTGCATTGAGGAAGTCCAACCTGAAGGCCTCTCCCAAACCCCGCTCACTGCTGGACGTGCTGCTGGCTGTGGCCACCGTCCAGTCATCTGGCTCCAGGTCAAAGTCAAAGTCAGAAGTTAGTTTATCGATCTGACCCACCACCTGCAATAGTAAAGGGAGAGCATGAGAGAGAGAACTGATGAAATATTGTATTCAAGCCAAAACTGAAATAGAATTAGAGAATAGAGATTTAATTCAGATATATATATATATATAGTATTATTATTTATTTTTTGACACGTTAGTAGCAAAGCTCTATGTATGGCAATGTTGGTCTGTTGGTCAGGCAGTCCACCACTTTGGTCCAGGCTGAAATACCTGAACAACTATCAGATGGAACAACATGAAACCTGGTACAGGCAGTCATGTTCCCCTCAGGATGAATGTTATAACTTTGGGGTATGTGTTCACTTTCCATTTAGTGTCATCATCAGGTCTAAATTTCAAGTACTTTAGCTTATGACCGTATACCTGCAAAACTAATGGCATTCCCATATGCCTCAGCTGTTGTGTTTAGTGCTAATAACCAAATGTTGGCACACTAACACATTAAACTAATGTGACATCATAAGCATTATACCTGTAAAACATCAGCATGTTAGCATTGTCATTGCTGAGTGTGTTAGCATGCAGATGTTAACATTTAGCTAAAGTACAGGCCCTCAGAACCGCTAGCATGGCTGTAATGTCCACATTTCACAATAACCGTGAAGCTGCTGTCACTCGTAAAAGGGCATTTTCATTTTTATCCAGGTACAGTTCACATCCACGTTTGTCATTGTGAAAACATGCTGAAGCAGTTAAAAACTTGTCAACTGTATTTGAGACCATCTGAAGAGGTTTAGGTCATATCACTGAAACAGTACCTACATAGCAAATGCACTTTTGGTTTGATTTTTACATAACAACATCATTAGCAGCACAACGAAACAAAGCATTACTTAAATGTCCCCTCAGTTTTAGATTTAAAAATGGCTTTGCAAGTGTTTTATGAGGAAGAAAATGCATTGGACACATTTGTTAGACCTCAAGGAAACATACAATGCGTTTTGGTGAGAAACACTGAATGTAAACATAACTTGTTTAAAACTCGGCACTGCCCTTTTGATGTACAAAGGGGGTTCTTTATTACACATATTCCGCTACTTTTATAAGAATTACAAATGCAAAATGTATACTGACCATCCTCTTCAGACACATTGTACATAACTATAATGACAGAAGTTAACAAATTAACTTACTTTGTTAAGAAACAAAATTACTTTAGTCACATTAGTATAAATCTTTGCCCCCCACAGGCAGGTTTTAGAGAAGCTAAAATGTATTCACAGCTGCTAATAGATCTGTGTTTACCTTTACAGCTTGCCATTACAGTACTTTTCATCCATAAATCCTTAATTGTTTGTTTATGGTTTGAAATTTGTTTTTATTTCCACCAAGGCCTCCTGTGGACAGGTGTTGTAAATAAGCTTTATGCTACATCAAGACAAAATTAAATATCCACTGGAATGAGGTTGTAGCATTGAAGACGTGTAATGACTCATCAAAGAGGCTTCTTCAGCTCCGAGAGAGAGAAGAACTGAAGAAGCCTCTTAGATGATTGCTGAAAGCGGTCCATTGGCCGATTCGTTTAGCCTGTAGCTTCCAGGGCGAATGAGATAAACTTACACAGACATATAGCTTTATGGTGTAAACACTTAACCCAGTGCCTTTGATGCTTGTACATGGATGTATATTTGAATTCCTTTGCTATTGTAATGTCCATGTCAAACTAAATAAACTCAAATGTTCTACTCCTACTGCACGGACTACTGCTCCTACTCCTACTGCACGGATGCAGTAGGAGTATGCTTCGGTCATCAGCCGCTACAGTGTTGAGTGTTTGACGAATAGAAAGCACTTCAGCTGAAATCACACTGCTTTGCTGACAACACCTAAAAAACCAAGCCCTCTATACTTGACATTTTAGCACCTTCAATCAGCATGCTCTGCTCTCAACATCAATCTATTGTAAAACGAAAACACTCAGCATTCACGCTGCTTGTAAATGATACATTTCCCCAAACCATTCAGCAATTAAGCCTAGTGGTTTGAACTCCAAAATGTTTTCTTAGAACATGCACATATGAGTTTGCTACATAATTGCAGCTGAATAGCAAAATCAAGTGTAGTGTTGCCCTGAGATTTGTGGAACAAGATCCTTTTTCTTCTGCCGCCATAATTATTTTCAGTGTTCATTCTGGCTCCTTGACTAGAAATGAGTATGGTTGTATCAACAGCACAAAGTCTTATCAATGCGTGTGTATTTAACATCCTTATTCTTTTTCTGCCTAACTTTAAAATATGCATTATGAGTTTCAGACTCTAAATGCAATAGAGTGCTGTTCTGTTCACGTGTTCACCAAAAGCTGAGGTGATCTCCACTGCAAATATGGCAACTGACATCCATGAGCATGATGATCTTGTGCAAATACCTCAAGATGATGATGATTTAAATCTAACATAAATTTGCTCTCTAAATCCTTGAATTAAAAATGAGAACACTGACTTACATTTCCAGCTACACATTTAAGAGAAAGAGAGTGCGAAGAATGACTAGATGCTGCTATTCTCCTCACTACTGCATTTTATATTGCTGCTGAATCCTTTTCTCAGAGATATTTTTTGCTGTTAAGTCACACCACCTGCACTTGAATCTGACTGTGTATGTCTGCATGCAAGGCATTGGCTCATCCATCAATGAGCTTCTCTGCCGATCTGCCAGTTGCGGCATCGTATGCCTCATGAGTACCTGGACCTTGCTTCTCCATTGGCAGACTGCCCGGAGGGAATTGGGCTGTATGAATCCCCTAATCCTTGAATTACTCAACCTGTTTGCTGTGTGATTTGCCGGCTTTTTACTCATGGAGCTGTTAATGTAAGACGTTGCTCAGGCCCAGAGGATGCTGAATAGCTTTGTGTACTTGATTACACAATTTGAGCGAGGGACTTAATTTAATCAATGAGTTAAGAACATTTCTGTCAAATGTATTTTATAAGCTTGCCATGCTGCCAATACAGACTATTGGTTTGTTAGCACTTGTTGCTATGAGCAGAAAGTAATTTTAAATAAATCTCATTTGGATTTGGATTTGATAGAGTTTAAACACGCTACTGTGATATTTTAAAGGAAAGCTAAAAGGTGGTCTAAGAATAAAGTGTCTGATTGCCGAACGTCATCTGTGTGTGGCTGTTTCTCTGCTGTGGATGACCCTGCTTATTTTCCCTTTTTTAAATTCAATCCCGAGTGTTAACGGTAAGCTGAGCCAGCTTCCACCGTTGGTTAGCCTGACCCCTGCCTGCGGTGTGTAGGCTAATTTAGCTTGATAAGTGTCTCAGCTCGAAGGGTTCTGCTGAATTTCTTTCTAGGTCACAATGCAGCAACAATGAACACTAGTCTCTGCTTTTTCTTCCAGTCAGAGAATGTGTGATGAAGGAGCTACAGAGCGAATTGGAGGAGCAGATTGCTTTAGCACAAAGGATGAATGAACACATCAGGAACCAGTCATTAACAATGCGCACAATGTGTTTAATATTATGCATTATGAAAATCTACAAGAGTGAAAGATAGAAGGTAAAAGTAATTTTGCGACTTTACAGTGAAACATGTTAGAGAGAAACACCATCAGATCTGCACATCACTGAAATGTCTTTTTTTTAAGATATCCTTTAGTAGGTAAACAATAATAATCCAATGTCTATTCCCTATGCAATAAGCAGCTCATCTACCTACTGTACACTTAATGGTCCTGTGCACAAGAGTCTTTATATATAAAAAAAACACCTGTGTGGGTGGACAACACAAAGTTACATGTTTAAATGGAATGATATCCTCCTGACTGTTATGATAGCTTCAAAAAGGCCTGAAATGTAGGCCTTTTGATAGTTAATAGTGAATGTAGCTACGTCTTTTTGACTTCTCGTTTGTTTTGTTTCCTTATAAATTCTGGATGTGCAGCTTGAAGCTGTGATAAAGCTCTGGAGTGAGGTTGTGTATCCCCCATGGACTTTATGGCGCTACTACTCTATAAAGTTTATGGTGCAGTGATGGCATATCCGTGTGACTGAAAAGACTCAATTTGCAACACAGTTAAGCAATAATGTATAGTATCAGCGTGGATATAAGTGCTTGGGATTTTAGTTTATCTTTAATCTTTAATTTTATCTCAATGCCTCCGCTGACAACTTAACTTACTTTCATAACTGTAAAATGGTGTCTAGTGGAAGCTACTGAAAACTATGATGATGAATATAACAATATCGATGATTCTGTGTTTGAGTGATTAGCACACACATTTAAGCAATAAACACAAATACTTATTTTTGATGAAGGATTCCCCAGCCAACACTAAGCACATCTGATCTTGTTTATACAGTCTAGACAGAACAATAAGTGGTTTTGAAATTTGTTTTTTTTCCCTTTTTCACTGCACACTGCATCAGCCGGCAGCCACGAGTCAACTGTGGTCATAGCACCTGATCAACACCGAGTTCAGTCATTTCAGAACTCTCGGTGGTGCTTTAAAAGAGAGGCTGCCTAGGCAGCATCAGGCGGCGGTTTATTACTGTACCTCAACACCTGTCTGAGATGATTGGGCTGGGTAATTGAGGGTCAGAGTGAAAGAGGGCACTTGGAGCCTTGTCTGTGACAGAAAGGTACAGTGATGGAAAAGACAGGCAAGGATAATCTAACACAGAGTGATGGTCAGTAATGTAAAAACTCTCCGAAGAGCCTCTTTTCTGGTGGAGTGGTGATTTGGGAAATAGATTCCGGACTGTCCACTATCATTACAAGAGACCTTCTCTCTGATATTGAGCTCCACCTAGTATCCTGATTTGTTTATCGTGACTGGGTACCTGTTTTTCTGTCTGTCTGTGCCTGCCCTGTGTTAATGCTAATTGAAAATGTACTGGAACATTTGCAGCAGAATAACTTATTCCGCTACTAATGTTTAATGTGTTGTTGAAAAATCCAGACTGATGTCAAAATCGGCAAATGTGAAAATTTGGGTGTAAAATTGCCTCTGATGAGGAGGAGGGGGGGGGGTATTTACCACATGCTCTAATTACTCTGTTGGCTTTAAACAGATGTTTAACCAGAAGAACTTGTTTTGATGTGCATTGATGGCTCTGTGTGAAAAGATTTTTGGTAGCTCTCTAGTTTGTGCTGTCTTACATATTCTAGTATTTATCAGCAAACAAAAACAGCTTTGAGATATGGCATCTGTAGCAAGTCAGTACATATGTAAAAAATATATCAGGTGTGAGTTACCAAAATAAATTAGACATAACACCCTCACTGGGTTCATTCGAAATGCACACTGTATGAGTGAATTTTCTGTGGATCGCTTCATTACGCTGTGTTCAAGTGGCCTCTCTCCATCTGTTCCTGTGCCACCCGTTCTTCCAGGAGTCGTTTTCAGAGTAGACTGAGAGAAGTTTCCAGTGCTTTTTTGTTAATTATGAAGCATCCAGCGTCTAGCATGACTTTACTTTTTTCATGGGAAAATCGAAAATGTGTTCAGTGGAGCCATTCAAACACATCTAAGTGTTATTTCGTTCTCAACATGTCACAATATATTTCCAGCATGCCCCTGAGCGGCAGCGCTGGAAGCGGTTTATGCCAGTTAGAAAGTCTCAGCAATTATTACAATAGCCTTGCATGCTGGCTTCGTAAGTAAAACGTTTGCAAATATTGTTTTAATGCAGTTTGCTCCTGCAGTTTTTCAGTTCCTCCTTACTCTGTACCCCATGCTTTTTTCCCCTCAATTTAATTCTTCTCAAGACGTAAAGAGGGGAGCATCCAAGCCACTCACATTGTAGTGATATGGTTTATCTTATCCCCCAGAAGCTAATTTATCATCCCTGACTTACTCTGAAAGAACATATTTACTGGAGTCACTTGAAAAATTGTCCAGTGACTCATAAACGTATGCAATCTCTTCCAGACATCGTATTCACCACTGGATGAAACAGCATTTTCAGAGCATTTTGAATTTCTAGTTACGTAGTTAATATTATCCATCTATATGAGAGTAACATGCAGAACTTTGCAATATCTGCACAGCACTGTTGGCTTTAAAGCTTGGGTCATATTACATGAAAGCTTGGGGGCAATTTGTAAAGCAGGAGGTGGCTGATGTGCACAGACTAATGCACATGCCTGCTTGTATTTAGACATATCAAGTTAGAAATGTGAGTGTCTGGAACATACTAGGCAAGGCAAGGCAAGTTTATTTATATAGCACCTTTCATACACGGATGCAATTCAAAGTGCTGTACTAGGCACATGGATGGACAGCAGAGTCATTAATTTTGTTCCAGGAGAGAGAAAATGGACATTTTGATGCTTTCTTTCTGCTGTGAAACACTGGAATCCATTGTAACATTTGTGGTTTCAACCTGACCATCAGTTCTTTGACGTGGCCAGTAAACTGATGCTCTGCAAGATGCGGCTCAGATGACATGTCTTTGCATGACTCTGAATTTAAGCGCAGACTATGCTGCTGCCTGCTATATGTTTGCGTTCTTCATTAGCACTACACGTGACATCCTGTTACATAATATCAGATTAACTGCAGCAGCATCAGAAAGACAAATTCCTTTACACTTATTGCGCTCCTCAATTATGCTGAGTGTGGTTGAGATTCTAATGTTTGACTCTGCAGAGGTCCAGTGGGTCTGTGGGTGGGACACATTACACACAGGCAAGAGGGACCTGATTTAGGTCAGGCCATCTTGATTGGTGAGATGTGTTGCGGGGTGTTGGCACAGGGATGAAGTGTCCTTTGAAGTGTTCGCTGGAAGCATTTCGTGTAATTATCCTGTCATGAGAGGGGCTATAAGCCTGAGACTTCATTAGGCACATGCCCCCTGCTTTTTTATCTTTTCTCAAAAAACACTCATGTTTATGGAGGCCTTAAAGTGCTAAACAACGCTGTCATGAGCATAGGGCCAATACCTCCTGACAACTCACTAATCAAAAGCATCATTACAAACTTCCCTGTATAATGGACCTCATCTGTTCCTTTGGGGCTTTAGAAGAGGTGGGCTTCTGCAGTCCTTGAGACCTGGGAAATCAACCACTTCCTTAGCCAAATTTAGGTCATTAGACTAGGCATACGCATCCACCTGCTGTATGACCAATTTGGAAGGTTTATGCTGTTATGCTGGAGAGGTTAGGGGTTGTACAATCACTGTGGGAGGAAGATGGGAACTCTGTCTTCCAGAAACAGGGAGGCAGCAGATGCAGCATGCGTTGGTGCTGGCAGAGCACACTGATCATTTATTGAGGTTCTCCTTCATTGCTTCTATCCGTGTTGAGAGGCCTAGCACCGGTAATGACCAGAGAAAAGATGGTAGTGCCACGCTACGGGGCTCCTCAGTCTGTCTGCTTCCCTGAGATAGCACTCGGATTAGGCCTGAGCACTGTCAGGTCACGCTGGTCACATGCGAGGAGAAGGAAGGTGTGCATGTGAGCACAGCAAGGCCACACTGACCCATTTTAATGACTAAGTAGAGCTTTCATTAACCACACGGTGTCTTTCTGTAGGAGGTCTAAAGTGATTGCAGTTTTTCAGAGCTCGGCAAATGTGCGTGCGTGTGTTTATGTGTGTGTGTGATGGGTTGGAAGGTAAATGTAGTTGACCCGTACTGGAATAAAGGAGAATCTCACTGCCAGGGGAGAATACAACTCTACAGGAACCGGCTTAGCCCAATCCAGCAGTAAATCCCTCACCCTGACACTTCACACTGCCAGTTTGTCTACAGGCCAAACCAGTAAGAAGAGAAGCAGCAAGTCTACCCTGAGAAAGAAACAAACACTTCCACAGCTACATGGCTATCCCATTTTGTCCTGATCATTAATAATTCTATCTGTGTTGTGTGAAAATGTAAGAAGATTATCACTCTAGTTAAAGTTGATTTGTTACAATAACATTGCCTCACATAAATCACATAATTAACAATACCTCACATAATTCTTACTTTAGAAGTAAATAGTCATTAAAAACTGCCGTAAACATGTTAGTACATAAAGATATCACTGCATAATTTAAATCATTTTTTGAGTTGCACATAGTTAAGCAAAATGTTAAGGTTGACTGAAAATCATATATATACACATAGTCATTATGTTGGGATAATAGATTTGAGTGTGTCTTCGGGTTTGGGTTGATTATTGACCCTATATTGTTGTGGAGAGGCACTGAACTATTAAAGCAGCAGAAGTAGTTGTAGTTCAAATAAATCTGTTCTTTTGTCTTGATTGTTTATCACTTCTTGTCAAATGGAACCGTTTTTAGACATTTTATTTAGAAAATGCCAACTAAAAAGTCCAAGTTTTAGGCTTGATTGAGGTGTTACATGGCACAAATACTGGTTAAAATGTGGGTCTCATATAACGGTAGATAGACACAAACGCGAATATTTACATTTATGACTAATTTAAAGAAATATCTACAGTCACAACTTCTATTAGTCACTTGTAATTCACCTCCAATTCAAAGTTATTGAAAGAAGGGGCATAAGAAAGATGACGGGTGAATGGATGGACAGAGGGATGAGGGAGCAGGCAGCAGGCGGAAGACTGATTGGCAGGACAGTAATCTTCTTCATCCAAACTTAGTTTCACATTTTACTTGCACAGCTTTTTAGGATGTCATTGTCAGCTTTGTTCCACTTTTGTATCAGCGAGGAACATATTCATATCTTTAAAAAATATAGCCTACAATAAAAGTTGATTTACATCTCACTCGCATACAGACACATTATCAGTCATATACAGCCACCCACAGCCATCAATGCCTTTATCATAAGTGAGGAGGATGAAACTGCAAACCCCACACTCAGCTAAATATTTTGCAGTCCCCACTCCCTTCAGCCAAAAGGACTGAGAGTTATATTTATGGTTGTGTGAGAAATGATCCATGTCTGGACTTACCATGCAAAAGCTATCACATGCTCTCCTTTTGTAATTAAAAAAAATCCTTCTTTTCAAATTCATGTAACGGCTTATATCACTGTCTGTCTTCTTGGGCTGGGGACAGATGATATCGCCTAATGACAGTTTCTATGCGGCAGTACCGGGTGTTATTTCACATTTCCAAAAAATGTGAAATAACACACTGAGGTGCAAAGAAACTACCCCGAAGGCTTGTATTTTTATCAGAGGAGAACATGTTTTTATTGTTTTCCCTACCAGTTTTTGCATTTAGATCTATCAGCCCTGTTGGTGGTGAAGAAAAAAAGACGTGAATATACAGTCTGCTGGAGGAGGATCAGATGTGTGGATGTGTAAAACTGGACAACTCTGCCATGCAGCATAGTGTTAATCACTCAGGTATCATCCATGACAGCTGCCGGAGTGTTGTCTGTTGTTGACATCACTGTCACTTATGTCAACAAGTCACAGTTGCTGTGAACAGTTTTGACACACTACTTCTAGATAAGTAAATGAAGGAGTTGTTTTGTTGCCTCTATGTGTTCATAGCATTACAGATGGTTTCTTTATTGACATAATTTGTATCAAGTTCAGTGTCGATTCTGCATTCTGTCACTGTTTGTCATCAGCAAGCAGCAACCACCCTTAAGTGCCTTAAGCTGCAGTTCCTATAGCCGTAGAAAACTCTGAATATACTGAAGAAAATAGTAAAACCTTTAAGTCAGTTCAAAGTTAAATCAATTTAGCTTTTCAAATGGCAGCAACAGAACTAAGTTTTGTGCGACACAGTCCTCCAAAATAGGTCATCAGAATCTTAAGGATTATAACTCAAGGTATAGGAGGGATTGCCTTCATGGTTAGGAACCCAACAATGGCTGTTGGTAGGTGGAGATATAACAACTTCACACTACTTCTACCTTTACTAGTGAGAAAGGGCATTACTCCCATAACCTCAAAAGGTCACTTGTCAGGAAAACATGGACTTGGAGGAGATGTCTCTACATTATGTGCCAAAATATATATACATCTGTGTGCAGTGATGTTTTAATGAATATGATAATTTGACAGCTTGTTTTGCAGTAGAGTAGCAAACACACAATTTACACTCTGACATGTTGTCTGAACTATTCAACATACAGGCCACATCTGCAGCTCTGCTCCATTATTTCGTACAACAGCATATGTACTCGTTCACACAACGCACTCATATACCCTGATGAAGAACAACAACAGAAAGTAAACATCCTGCACTTAGGAATATATACAGTATGTGATTATTGATGAATATTCAGTGTTAATTACTAATAATAATCGCTGTCTTATTACATGTAGTCACATGAATGTTTACTTACAAGTTTAAACATAGCCAGTTAAAGTTGTTCGCAATGAGTGTCATAATATCACAACATCTTTCATAATATCCACTAGCTAACAGTCTGTCCTCAGTAGAGAAATTATAGTTTTCCTTTGTTCTGACACATTATAAATGACAGTAAAACCTGTTACAGACTTGATAACCAAGTAACCAGCAAACAGATGTTAGAGCACCAATCTACTCTAATGGGCCTTGAACAAACATTGAGCTAAAATAATTAACTCACAGGTCTAAAATAAAAAAAAACTCTCCACCCTCAACTTTGCCCTGCCGTGTATTTCAATCAACTCCTTTTGTCTTTTCAGCTTTTCTGCACCTATTTTTTTATTTGGTTAAAACTTAGGGTTCATTTTCATTGCGGCTCATTGTTGTTGGGCCACGGTTTTGGATGAAATGTCCGGGCAGAGAGAGCAGTAGCTAACCCTACTATTAATACAGGAAATGCAATCAATATGCCACTGGCATTTCTAGGTTTCCTTGGCCTGCAGTGCTTATCTTAATGGGAGTGTGCTCCCATTTTCTTTTATTGTGTGAACCAATATATCATTACCAAGCAAATCTACCATGCTGGAGTGAAAGCATTGAGGCTCAGAGAATTTACGCAATTCATTTAAATTTTTAACCTTCTCTTGCTTATGGCAGTGGTGGTAGACCTTAAGCATTTATCATAGCTATTTCATTCCTGCTCCGTGTTCTTTGTCTTTGCTTTGTATTTTCAGACAAAGGTTCTACCAATGTTTACTGCAGCATTATTCCTTGTGGATCATACCATGTCAGTAGAGGATGATGTTCTATAAGGGCTTGACATACGGGGAGTAACAGATTTGTATTGATATTGATATTTTCAGTCCCCCTTTTTCCTGCTCACCTGGAATAATCTTGAAATGATACACCCTTATTCACATTATCCTGCTGAAAGGCTGTGGCCATGAGGAGATGCATCTGGTCAGCAGCAAGATTGTGTAACACATTGTGGCATTCAAAACATTCTCAGCTGTTAGTAAGGCAAGTACTACAGTTTGTACCAAGAAAATCATTCCATGCAAGCGCATCCCCTCCATCTTTTACTGATGGCTGACTGACCCATTATATCCATATCACAACACACCCTGAGATTCTGCAATTTCCCTATTTAATGATGTGGTGATCATTAGCATAGAGAGGAGGCCTAGATTCCTAATCTATCAGTTAGGTATTAGAGTGGAGCAGCATCACAATTTACAAGGCTTGATGGTCAATATTTATTCTTGCCTCTTTTCACACAGTTGTTGCATTAAGCACTTACTTGTGGCTATTCAGTTATCTTGAACAGGTCTTCTCCGACGTCTCATCAACAAAGCGTTTTTGCCCTCAGGCCTCGGACTGTGATTCACTGTCTGGAGGAGTGAGCTGTTTAAAATAAGCAGTCTATTTTACCTTACCCTGGTAACCAATATGCTATGATAGGGTCCCATTTACAGCAATGCATTGTCCAAAGATATTATTGACTTTTCAAATTGCACTCAACTTTAAAACCAAAAACGATATTGCCTCATAAAGACTGACTTCATTCAGTAAATATAAACTTCCACAGTTAATTTGTGATCCTCAAAAAAATGAAAAAACGTTAATCCTATTATCTTAGACATTTAATCCTGAGCCTGTTTCTCCTGAGCTACAGATGGGAGAAAGGGGGAACCCTAAGTAGTTAAGACTTCAGGAGATAAAAACCTGTAGCAGCTCTATTAAAAAATAATTGGAGATTGAATTTGTGTACTCGTGAAATGTTTGTTTGAGCTTTTACACTCAAATGAGCTTTATCTGGTGTGGTGCTAGCAGTTACGAACCAGAAAATGTGCCCATATCTCCGTGAAATCACCCTGGCTTCTGTTAGTGTGTTCACAATGTCGTACTCACACTCACTCAGTGGAGCAGATCAAGGATTGCTCTCCTGATGACTTAAAGAGAGTCTTGACTTCTTCTATTTTTATTATAATAGAATTGTTCATGTGCACATTAGGGCTGTCCCTGAACCGTGGTGTTTAGTGTTGGCACTTCAATCTGACACATTGACTCCACTCCACTGCCAAGTTATTGTCAGTTCAGCACATCTGCAGAGCAGCTGCCCCACACTTAACTCCTATATTAGCCTAAATGAGTCTCATGTTTTACCTGTAAGACCCACATTGTAATGGCTTTGACATCATCTGTGTTGTCAGAGGTCCACACAAAGAAAGAAAAAGCGTGCATCTTGGTTATAGTTCAGTTATGAAATCCTACCGCACCACAGAGCCTCTCTCCTGCAGGGCTGACAGCGCTGTCAGACGCACACTCACACTGGACAGCGGTAGAGGTGTCTAGCTCAAAAGTAGTTTAGTGGACACTTACAGTCGGCACCGGAGCTGAGAGCGTCAGAGCAGACAACAGACACGAGTCGCGCTGCCCTGTCTCGTGCTCTCTGGTGTCACGCTGCACTTTATTTCCATTGCCCTTCTCCACTTCCATCACCGTTAGTTTTGCGGTAGGGTCATTTTGAAACCAGACTCGATTTGTAAAGACTCGATTTGTAAAGTTTACATCCTGCATTTCTCTGTGAACAATGACAGCAAAAACAAGTGGTGTAATTTGACTAACAAAATGCGAGTCATCATCAAGATCATCACCTTTTAGGGTACAGCCCTGGTGCACAGTACTATAACCAATGCTCTACCAAGTCAAGATTAAAAACCATTAAAGGTTATACAATCACAGGGAAGATGAATTGTTTGGCGCATTTTCATTTATCAATCGTTAGTATGAAATCATACAACCTGAAAATACGCCAGACAATTCATCTTAAGCTTTTAAACAGAATTTCATATATTATCCAATCCAATAACGACCAGTTGTCTATATAATATACTTTAGGGTACATTTTGGTAGTTTAGTTAAATGTTTAGTCTTGTGCAGGTCGCTGGGAACACTGTAATTTTGATTAATCATTAGCTCTTTATTTAATAAACTGTAGAGAGAACCCCATTTGCAGAGGGTCAGGGCACCTACACATACAGTTATGGGAAGTGACAACAAAGATCTTCACTGATGGATTGCTCCCCTTTTTCCCCACCACCATGCTGAAGTAGGCCACAGATATTGGCATGACTCGCTCTCCTACTTCTGTTTCTCAAAACAATTTGTCATTGCTTCCAGGGTTCTGCCATTTCTATCTGTGACAATCTGTGGGGCGATCACCTCATAGAGTGACAAAACCTGTCACAGTGCGTCATTTTCACTCTCTCCCCGGCAAGCGGCAGGACATCTTTGAGTCTGCAGCACCTTTATCAGATATGGCAGTTCCTAAAGCTCTGCCTATAACAGCAGGCAAGTTGCAGGAGAGGAGCCGGCGACTTTACAGAGACCTATTTGCAAACAAAATCACTGGGAGACATTCCCCACAAGGCACCATCTGGCTGCCACACATACCTTCCTCCATCACTACCTCACCATCGCCGCCTTCTCTATTTATAGACGCTCTCCTGTCCACCCACCCACACATTGCATCGTGTAAAACAACAACTAAAATGTAGCAAACTGAAGAATCTCCTTCAGGCAATCAATCATCAGGGTGACAGATGTCAACACATCTCACTGTAATGTGTGGATAAAGTCTTCCTAACAGTCTGCCGTCACTTACAATAGAAATGAACAATCAGCCGGCTCCTTGCCAGACCTTGCGGAGATAGCGAGGCCGGCATTGACCTTCTTTGTCATTATCTGAAGTCTTCTCCTATTTTTAGCTTGGCTGTGTTTGAGTAAGTAGTGAGATGAGCTATGAAATAGAAGGAAGCACCTGGGTGTGAGGTAGAAACTTTCTGCAGCCGGGGCAGATGGTGAGGTTATTGGGGGTGATCTAATCTTTGTGTATTCCAGGTCGATAACAGCAGAAGTTGTGATGTAAGATGTCAGTCGCCAACCACCAGTGGGCTATCAGAGTTATCAATAAAGCATTTAGTGTATCATCTCTGAAGGGAGTAAGCCGAATTCTGATTATTGATATTATGTTATTGAACAAGCATTCCCCTGCGAGGGAATGATATTGAGAGCCCTAACACAGAACGTGCACTTGCAAGCTAGTCAGGCAATTGCTGCATTTTCATAAGGTCCACAGTGACTACATTTTGAATGCTATAAGAACCCTCACAGCAATGTACTATTTTGATTGCAATGCTAAAATGTCACTTATAATTAAACTTAAGCAAGCAAGGACTGCAAAATACTGCCTCCCTAATAGATGTTCTCTTTGCATCCAAAAACACATTCTCCCATATTTATTTGTGCATTTAACATATCCTCTTTCCATTTGCGTTCAGCCCAAGGTTTTATTCTCTGAGTGCAAGATTGAACTCTAACATAATTCCAATGTAAAATACAGCCTTTGAATGTGAAATTAGTCATCAAAATCCAGATGTGCTGGCACGGCTTCCCATTACGAGGCTGCTCTCTCTTTTTTTGGATGGATTTCATTAGCCATCTCATAGCGAGAACAATTTGTCAATGTGCATGGATTGCTCCTTTAATTACATATTGAAATATTACTCATAAGCTCAAAAACATATTGATTACTTGTCTGAAACTGGCAGAGAATACATATATGTTCCCCTCAGAGCAATGCCACAACTTATTTTCCTCCCAACAATTCTCTTGATTTGTGTTCTAATGTGTGTGTGTGTTTGTGTGTGTGTGTCTTGATAATTATAGGTTGCAGAGTTGGCAGGGAAACTCACACAAGCCCTTCCGGCAAGAGGAGCCTTGTAAACAAATCCCACCAAAGTGAGAGAAAAAATTCTGTTTAACAAGGGCAGTATTTTAGTGCACTATTAATATTGCACTACTACTTCTGGACTAATGTTTGGTAGTTCTTATCCCCACTGTAGGGGAAAGGGTTGTGGTTGTGAAAGGCTCCTTTTTCAGTATGTATAATCACAAAACAATATCATGGTTTACGCAGTTCATTTGCATTTAACTAAAGCCAGTTGTCAAATGTCTGATCAGTGGCGAAAAAATAAGTGACTCCAGAATGGGTGAACCTGAATTGTCAAGTGCACATAGCAGACGTAACAGATGTAAATGGGAAGTCCATGGTGGCCAACCATGAATATAATCCATTGTAACATGCATCATCCATCAGATTTCCTCCCATCTGTTACATTCTGCTGTTGTCTTGTTAGAAAAACAAACACATAACGCAGTGGGGTCTTTACCTGCATTCTCCAGGAATATTAAAAGGGCCAATTACCACAGACAAATAAACA
The DNA here is from genome assembly GCA_036024295.1 of Nannoperca obscura. Taxonomy (NCBI): domain Eukaryota; kingdom Metazoa; phylum Chordata; class Actinopteri; order Centrarchiformes; family Percichthyidae; genus Nannoperca; species Nannoperca obscura. The sequence continues at coordinate 24,253 of JAVQJL010039325.1, forward strand.
ATGTAGAGTGAAGGTGAACGACAGGAGAGGCAATTTTCCATCCTTTTCTCCTTTCCCTTCATCTTTTGCTTTCACGCTTTACATTGCCAGTCCATAAACAGTGGGCCCATTGTACTGTGCTGTTGACACAAATTGGAAGGAGTGAAGAATGGAGATGTACTGTTCCACGTAAAGCATATTCATCTTTACAATAAAGTTTCTCCATGACCCTCTTCCGTATGTGCTCAGCCTACCAGCACATTGCCTCCTCCAAACCTACTGACATGGCGGTTTGCAAGTCTGCGTGATGCAATAACCGATGTTTGCCATTGGACCTTCTGATGCAAGCTCCTCGCTTTTCACACACCATTCTACAAGGTTCCTGAAAACATTTGAAAGAGGGGGCCGCATTAATAATCCATGGATTATGTGTCAATGCGTAAATGCGGCGCCAACCTACAAGTTCAAGTCCTTAGTTGGCCACTGTTTTGACACCTTTCAGGGTTTCTTCCTATCTCTCTGGCAGCTGGGCTTTGATTGATGACAACAAAAAGAGTGGTGAAATCTGAGGGCTGGATGGAGAGATAACTGACTGGCTCAGAATGACTCAGTCTGTAGCAGGGAGTCAGTCTGCTGCAGCCTGGAGGAAGAGAGCGCAACAGGAGTGCAAGAGTGAGATGGAGCGGGAAAGGGAGAAGGTATCACAGGGTAAATGAGGCCTTGCAGTTTGGTAGCGCACATAGCTTCATCATCCTTGGCTCATGTTTGGGAGGCAAACATGACTGGGCTAATGTTGCTTTATTTGAAAAGGGAAACATCACCGACAGAGCGATGTGACCAAACACACAGCAGGGCCTCACCAACAGCATTCGATCTAGTCAATCTACTGTGGGAGGACAGAAAACAAACAACATGCAAGATCACACACCCACAATAAGCACCCACAAAACTACAGTGTATGAGCACACACTCCCGTACACAGCCAATCTCATATGTCCTGGCAGATACTCTTACACCCACGCAAACACATGCATCACTCACTAACGATTTTTTTTCTTACGCACACAACAGATACATATACAACACATGCCAAATCAGTCTGACCGCCAGGCTGGCTCCTACTACTTTGATCCTGATGGGAAACAGTGATTATTCTGATCGTAGGCTCATAGGTCTTACCTCAGGGTTATGGAGTTTTATTTATAGGCCAACAATAACCCTTATAAATGCGTGTGTACCGCAGCTTTGACTGTATCTCTGACATCATCAGGCAAATTCCCTCTTGTGTGACCTTGGCTTTTATGCGATGAATCTACACGGCTGCAGAGAATGTGCAAGGTGATCAAGTCAGTCACGGCAGAGGAAAATACCCCCATCCACACCCCCTCTGTATGCCATCATTTATGCTTCGTGGGTTTTTTTTGTCACAAGGTGGGGGCTGCCAATGATGTCAGAGTGGCGGCGGGTGCAGTGTGGACACTGGCGTCTGGGGCTTTGGCGTGCCCTCCCTCTTTAAATAGCCCCAGATCTAATCTGCAGACAGCAGCAGAGTTCTGACAGATCCTGCCTCGGTGCCTCCTCCCACTAGGTGACACATTCTTTATTTATTTTTCCTCTCCTCCGCTCTGGTATTCACTCCATGGAGCACTGGCCCCTCAAGCTATTGTCAGTTCCGTTCTCCTTCCATGTCTGAAAAACCAAATGGATTTACAGGGTTTACTGTCAACCCCTCCCTTTTTCTGGGCTTATGAATGTGCTTCTACTTCCACTCTTTTATTTTTACACTGTCCAATCCTTTATGATGACTTGGTCATTCTTCCTATCATAGGGCGCTGCTGTTGTGGCACTGGCTTTACTTCACACGTAACATCATGTTATGTTTTGACCTGTGTACAGTGATATAGCGCACGTTTATTAACCACAGGTGGTCACGGCATTCTTGACAATTTCAAAGACACACAGCAAATCTGAATAGTTTGAACCTTTAACCCTCATTGCTTTTCCTGTATGCCTGAGATGACGAGGGAGAGCATATATACTATAAGACTGCTCTCCCATCAAGTGACAAAGCCCTAAAGCAGCTGTAGTAATTATGACTCTTGTTCGTCAGAAACAAAGTAGGAAGTTGTGTCACGTAATTATGGAGTGATAAAATCCAGAGGGATGAGATCAGGGTGCATGATGGGTCAACAAAACATTGGAGAACACTGTAGAATGCTGTGCGTGTTCTATTTCTTAAGGTAATTCAACTTGGCTTTCTTTTATTTATGAATTTTATTGATGAATAAATGTAATGACGAAGGCCCCCTAATCCTAATGGACTAATATTAACCCAACTCAATATGTTTTTGTAACCAAAACAAATTACTTCTACTGTGGACTTTTCCTAACGAAGTTGTTTTTGTGCCTAAACTTAACCAAATCCAGGTCATTTATTTCAGTTTTGGAAGACACTGATGAACAAAGTCATCCTGTTGATCGGGCCATCAGATCAGAAAATGCTTATGTGTGTCACTCTGGAGGGTGCTGATTGCCTTGTTCAGTTTAAAGGACTTGCATAGTTGAGGCCAATCTAGGGCCTCTGCGCCCTCAGAATCCAAATACTAAAAACTGCAGTGAACATGGTCGTTCCTTCACACTGCTTGCCTAATATCACCAGTGCAAATTAATAAACATGTTTATTTGAGGTAGTAAAATGGACATGTTCAATTGTCAGTTTTCCATTGAAAGCTTGTTGATTCCGTTTTTTAACGAGTGGGAAATAGTGACAAATTATACCTTATACGCCTTTTCTTATCTAATTCCTTTGAGAAACCTACTGAATATGCAGCTCTCCGAAGGCAGCTCTACCCCTGGCCAACAATAGATAATTATACAGAACAGCTCCAATGTGAAGATCATGAATGCTTATGAAACCTTCTCATCCCTTTTAATTAAGGTTACAAAGCTGTTATCATGTCAGAGCAATGAATTTTTTGCTTCACATATTCAAACATTGTTCATCATCAGCTTTTGTAATAGTGCTGCAGAGATGCATTAAATCACCATTGGCTCCATCACACTGAAGGCTTTCAGTCAAGACACAAGTTATCTATCTTTATCATGAGGAATGCAACTAAAAGAAACACGTAATTCAGGAAATTATTAAAACTCTGAGAATAAAAAAATTACAGTGTGTTTTGAATGATTTGCTCAAACAAATGAGATGGTATCGAGACAATAAGTAAACCTCAAATTGCTCAACCATCCTCTGCTTCTGTGCCGTGGCCCAAATTCAGATTTTCTATCCCCAACAACAATGATATACCTCACTCCAGGCTTCATAGAATCCCTTCTGAATCCTGAGTAACATCAAGGATTTCCTAAATAAGAGTTTTCTCTTTCCATTAAAAAGGGTAGACTTGCATTGATAATTCCTGACAAGTTTCACCTTGTGACATAAGTGTTTAGGCAAAAGTAACCACACCACCAACAGAAGACTTCAAAGCCATGGGGTTTTCCTAAGGCAGTAGAATCATCATATGTTGGCTTGTATAGCCATGTCAATGTAAATGACATGCATACTATCCCTCTTCATACCATGCTGACATGCTTGAAAATGAGCAAATATGTAATGCCGCACCATATCTTTGCACTGCATTCTGTATTCTAGTGGATACAGCAGCTGTGTGGACATGAAAAGAAAACAAGGAATATAGTTTTCCTTTTTGCAATTGTATGATGACATGGTGAAAGCCATTGCTATGAGATATTCTCTCGACCCTCCTCACTCCATGCACAATTAATTTGATACAAGCCAGAAGCATAAATCCTAGATGATTATGCTGTGTTCAGGACAACGGCAATGAATATTTTCATCTTCTCAGGAGTCAAGAACAGCAGGAAACGGGGAAATTAGTTTTGTTGTATTATGTAGATGTTGGTGCATTTTGCAGCATCAACAGGATTTTGCAGTTGAGGTGTGTGTGTGTTTGTGTTTGGGGGGGTCAAGGTTATTAACGTAAAAAAAAGACACAACTAAACGTAATTTGATTTTTTCTTCACAAAAAGAAAAAACATTTTATCGACTGCAGGTGTTTCATCTATGGCTTGTTGTGATAGTGTGTCTCTTGAGCAATGATCCTGTGAGACGAGACTCTTTAGTAATGATCAAAATGTAAATGTAATCGTAGCAAACCCCCCTTCCTTTTGCCCCCGAACACAAGCACAATTAAAAGCGCAGTCGTTCATGCTGGAAAGTGGCCAGCTGTTCTGGGTTAATAGATGGGCTTTGCCAGACGTCTGCGAGGTGACCGCTAGTTGGCAGCCTGCTGGATAAGGTTGCAGATTGTAAGTGGACATGTACTTTGCTTCCCTCTGTGTGCAGTTGTCACTGGAGATGATGAAGCACCCTGAATCTCCCTCCTTCTCTGTCTTTAGCTCCCTCGTCTTGCCCTTATTCTAACCTTCCTAACCCCCCTTTCTATCCGAGGCCGAAGCAAATGTAGTGCTGACACATGGGTACCATCTCCCCGGCCCCCTGACTTTAGACCCCAGAGTGGAGTCTCTCTGTTGATTCAGGGGAGTTCAAGGACTAAGAGAAGGATAAAAAGAAAGACAGAGAATGGGAGAAAGAGATAGCAAGAGCCAGAGACCGTGCCTTTTGATGTCACCCATGCCCTATTTCTCAGAAAAACACAAGTCAACAGTGCTTACTTGACACTACCCTACTGTGATTTTACACGTGCCCTCAAACCTGTAGTTGAATCAGGCGAGATTGGCTTTGACCTGGAATGACATGAAAAGCCATGCTGAAATATGTACATTGCTCTAAATATTCACCCAGTGTGTCCTGGTTACAGCTATTTCTTTTTTCAGTACTGCTCTGCTTAGTGATTTCATTTGGCATCTGCTCTCATTTCCAGATTTAAAAAAAGTAGCAAGTTGGGGATTGGTGTGTATTTGTGTTAGCCACTCTGTAATCTTTGGAGTAGAGCTATGTTATAGCAGTAAAAGTCTCTCGGACATGCTCCCTCGTACGTTGCCAGGAAGGCTTCGCATAAAGGCACTTAAAGTAAGGGAGCATGAATTATCTATTCGTCGCTGTATGTTATTAAAAATCAAACATTAGAACATGCTATATTTGATTGACAGTATAAGAGCTACCAGACTAAAGTCTATTTTATAATGTTGTAAATTTTGTCTGTATTAGAAATATTTTTGTAATAATTTGTAACTATTGTAATAAAACAGCCTATATACTGAAACATGCTCGATTGAGAAATACACAAAATGTACATTTTCCATCTACAACTCAGATTTTACCATTACGTATGTGAAAGTACAGTACCTACTCAATGATTTATATAGTCAAACAAAGTCAAGCAAATGACTGGGCACAAATGGAAGTAAATCAGAGTGTGAGCAGGACAATAAATAATGGGTAATGTTTGCAGGGGCTCTGATGAATCGCCATCAAAATGCATATGAAATATTAATTTAATGGGTCACACTTTATTTGGATAGTCCACTGGTGAAAACAAGTGTCCTATTAAGTGACTTTAACGTGTCACTAAAATGCCTTGAGCGTTTCAAACACTGCTAATAATTGCATAAGATGAAGTCAATATATCTCTGGGCAACAGTTAAACTTATGGCTAGGGTTACTCCAGTAGTACACTGTCCTGAAAGCCTGAAAGCTTTAATGCAGCAGAAATGGATGAGGAATACAGGAGTGAAGTCTCTTGCTGCTCTCTCTTTGGCTTGGCACTGGGCTGATTAGTATTCTGTCTGTAGCGTAGGACACTGGTCTAAATTTAACCAATAAAAAATAAGGGACTGGACTCACCCTTCCAACTCTGAGAGGGCAGAGCTGAGCAGACCCGAACTGCTCTTATACACGTATGTGCTGAAGGACCAATGTTTGTGTTGTTTTTTTTTTGCCTCTGGCCACAATTCTGGCATTTGAGCAACGGTCCTGTGCCTGGGCTTGATTGGGTGCTTCTAATGACTGCTGGCAGGGTGCTTCGGGCCCACACTTACAGCCCTGCTACTGTATTGCTGGGATCCAGCTCAGAGATGGCACATCAATAATTCTTACTCTCTCGTGTTGCATGGCATTAGGGAGGCACTTGCAAACAAACATGTATCTCAAGAGCTCTCATATGCAGAGTCGATGTTAAGATGCCTCCATCTGTAGCTTTACAGTTAACAGTTGGCTACTCATGAAGGAATAAATTATGATAAATGCAAGGAAGAAAAGGAGTGTCTGCTATGTAATATGTCAAGCAACAGCAGCTTTTAGTTCCTCATCTCTCTGTTGTCACTCTGAACATGTCACTAAGTGTCCTCAGATAGCAAAGGCAGATGCTCCTGAAATCACTGCCGTCCACCCAATTCATTAGCCTCCAGATACCCGGCACTGATCTCAAAAACTCACCGCTCTGCTCCGAGTAATGAAAGTGGCAATAAATGGATGGCTTTGTGGGGAGCGGGAGAGAGTGAAAAAAGAAAAGAGCGTGCATCTGTCAATTAAATGGCAGGGGCAGTGTGTGCTGTGAATTAAGAGAATCCAATGGCCTATTTTTCCTCTCTCATTGGAAATCATCAACACTAAATACAGCAATAGCATATAAAGGAAGGAAATCCAATAACGTATAAATGGATGGAAAATACAGCCACTGGCTGTCGCAAAAGTTTACAGCGGGGTTGACGTCAGAAAAATCTTCCACCGCTTCAAAATGGAGTCTCACTGTTCAGAGTTGCAAAGGCTTCCTGTGGTGCACCGTTCATCAAATAAATTATGTTTCTAAATTGAACTGTTATGCCAGATTGTTTGTTTCTTTATTGTCCACACAGCACCTCCCACAAAGTCCAACATTTTCTCCAGCAGTTCTGAGGCATGAAACACTTCTGACAGTTATTTTGACAATGTGGTGTGAAATAAGGGTAAGGGGTGGGTGGGGTGGGTGGGCTGAGTGACGATGTTGTTTGCAGTGCCAGCTCTCCTTTTTCCTTCCTTCCTTGATGCCTGTTTTCGCCTTTAATGGCTCAATGCCCCTCAAAGAGATGATACCCGAGGCAACCTTCAATTGTTTATTTTCTCTTTCTTTCCTTTGCTTTTTTGGGGGGATGATCAGGATGAAATTATCTGCTGCTTTTTCATTTGTCAATCCACGATAAAGGACAGGCATATTGAGAGATGTACATGAGTGGAAAATAAAATCCAATTTATGAATCTTCATGGATCAGAGGTTTTGATATCAAGAGCATTTGAAGCCAATCATTCATTCACCCCTCATTACAATGCAAAACCGTTAACCTTGCAGTGCTTAAACATTGTTTATTAAATTATTTGTTTGTTTAAGGAGGTAAGGCTTGGTTGCACCAGATCTTGGTGTGCAAACCCCCAGATATGTCTGTGTTTTAATACGCTAGATCTCAACCAAAATTCAAGCAACAAAGTTTGTTATTCCCCAAGGATATTCACTGGTGTCCTAAGATCAGAGATCAATATCTTTTATCTCCACAAGCCTCACTGATAAAAAAATAAAAAGCCTAACATGTTTGTGAAGTGAATGTAGCATTTATTGATCTTTGTTACCCCTTTTTCTACGTTTAAGTGCATAAAAGCAGGTTTCATTTCATTACTCAGACTGCAACCACGGTGGGATACAGTTTGGCAGGTTAGGTGACCTTGGCGCCATAAGAAGAAACAAATGAAAAAGGGAAGCAAGTGATTCAGCTATTAAACCAATAAAACGTTCATATGACGTGCATTGGTTTTACAAGAGTCAAAGCACATCCGTGATGAGAAACACTAGCTCTACATTATAACCAATTAAGACATCCTGTATTCAAGAGTTAAAATAGTTATGGCGTATGTGTAGCTTGCTGCTCCTTTTCTCTCCCTGAGCTTATATTCATACATATGTATAGTGCTGAGGCGGAAGGCAGGAGTGGGTTGAGAACAGCATGAGGCTGTGTTTTGCCTGACCACCAAAAGTTGCAGCCAGATTCAAATCCAACCCTAAATGTTTCCTGAGCTGTTTTCTACTTCCCAACCCTAAAGCCAACCTCCCTGGAGCCCCATGGAGGCGGGACAAATGGCACGTCTACCTACGGCAAGTACATTCCACAGTCGACTTATCAGTCTGTCAATCAGGCAGGGACTGTCGGTGTGAATTTGAGAGCATCAAGCCCCTGCTACAATCTCCAGCAGAATTGGGCTTCAGAACACTTTCCCAGGGTTATGTCCATGCAATTAGACAGAGGCAGAGGTAATGGTGTCACTCCTACAGGTGTCCGGATGAGCCGCATCTGGTCAAGCAAAGGAGAGGGCATTTGACAGAGTGCAAATTTCCAGAGGTGCACATGAATGCCTCTAAGCCTTCACATGGGTGTGTCAAAGCAACATATTTTCTTTTCCTTTTTGCTGCAGGCATCAATTAGTTGAGCTGGAGAACTTTGTGTGAGATTTACATTCACAGCTATGTTATGTGCAAAGGTCACACTGTCTCCTGCTTGTGTCAAAGTAGAGTACTAAGAAAAAGTTTTGAAACTAGAATCCCTTGCATGTCTCTCACTCTTTTATTTGATTGCTCCAGAGAGACACACGACTCCACTGATGAGCACGCTATCTTTTTGGACTTCAATGACAAAAAAAAGTAGCACTAAATGTCAAAAATGGATTATCTTTAGTTATTAAGTTTCTATTCAACACTTTGCCTGGAGTTCTAAAACAATCAGTAAGAACAGCGTTAACTAAAAGGAAATGAAGCTCTGTGAGGATGAGATTTTTGGAAGAATCAAAGTGGGGCATCATAATGGCAACTTAGCCGTGGGTAGAAAGCACTGTGGGACTTTCTCCCAAGCAGAAAGAGAGGGTACACTGATCAGAGCAAAGTGGTATGATAAGTAGGGAAATTAGGTTTTCAATGTGGGGAAATATGGCTGCAGCTCACAGGCTCACAAGAGTTTCCTTAATTGATTTGGGAATTTTATTGTGTCTCCACGCATAATTCTCCATAAAGAGTGTACACATTGCCTACCCAGAGTGCTATGTGTTCATGGTGTGTTGTCATGCTTAAAGCGGGAATCCATAGTTATGACTACGTAAATAAGAGTTGTATTCACATTCATAACTGAGGGGTTTGACTTGAAAATCTGAAAAACGCTAGCCTTTGTTTATTCGTAAAGATCGCTCAGTAATAACACCTATGTGTAGTTATATGAAGTTTTAATGAGAAATTTAGATTTTTTTTCATTGTCCAATTCAAATCCTTGTATTTAAAGATCCTTTAAATGTTTGGAAATGATAGCAGGTAAACAAAAGTAAAGAAAATAGGGAACTTATTTCATCTCCTATTCCTGATGAGGTTGCACTACTGTGTTAGATTTATGGGGTCAACTTGGTGTCGAGCCATATTTTGTTGTTTTTACATGTACACATGCAAAAACAATCAATATACAAAAACTATTATGTGAGATATACAGTATACTATATATCATTTTATTTATGATTTTAACCTGTGTCTCGGTGTAACTCGTGATCTTGATTCAGCACTCCTTGCAGTTCCTTGTAAAATGCCTTAAAGTCCCAGCGGGACGAATAATTATGTTTTTCATTTTGTATGCTAATTTTCTAAAAATAATGCTAAAAATAATATTTACATTGCAATAAATGCCCCCAGAAATGCTCTTTTCAAAAATGCTCTTGTTTTAAAATCCAAACCCAATTTGAATACTAATTTAGTTCTACCACTTGTGTTCATTGTACATTGCACTTTTAGCCCTCCGTCTCATAAAAATATTATTCTCTTCCTAACCGATATTACATTAGATTATATTTCTGAATGAAGTTGACCTGCATAATGCTCTGCCCTGATATTCTTTATCACATAAAATACATACATTAACTTAAATAAGCAAGAGCTCTTTTGTTGGTGCATTCTGACTTTAAAGGCATTTTTTTGTTTTTGATGTAGGCAGTGCCCATTCCTTCTTTCCACTTTCTTCGCAATTTAGACTTAAAGAACTAACGACACAGATCTCTTTAAAGAGTGTGTGCCACCACAAATTTAGCTTCTCGCAGCCCATTTAATATCGCCTCCATTTAGGTCATAGCAGATGTCATTGACTAAATGTAGACCAAAGCTATTTTTGGTTGTTACAAATGACTCCGCAAAGCAATAGTGACGCAAGACAGATGGATCCGATGCTTCTTCGGGGCAAAGGATTCATGAAATTCCGGCATCTTATTAAAAATGAGTCGGTTCTAAAGAAATAAATACAAGCACACAGATGGATGAAGAGAAATCTTTTGTGCTCCTTTGTGAACTCTTACAAATATGCTTTGGCTAACAGCCATTCTAGTCAGCTCCTAGTGCAGATACCGAAATGACAGGTGTTAAATAGCTAGACCCAGTTTTTTATTGTTGCACATCTGCGACTGACATGCAGCTATAGAATTATGGGATGAACTGCTGATCCCCAAGCTCAGGCACCCCGAAGAGGAATCCCCCCCACACCTCCGACCCTGTGCACACGGCTCCAACTCTGAAAAAAGAACTGCTCTCTAAAGGCCAAGAGATAAGCCTTCTCTCTGTTTGTCTGTCTCTCTTCTTCTCTGTCCCTCCCTGCCTCTTCCCTTGTGCCTCTCTCTCTCACACTGCCTCCATCTCTTCTTCCTTCTCCGCACCATCTCTTGATTCTCTGTCTCTAAATATTTTCATGACGGACATCGGAGGCCCTGCTGTGCTATACCCTTGTCCTATTTGTTTTGTGCTGACAAAAGCCTCCCCACTCAAACCCAACAATGGATGACCTGAGTGTCTTCACCATCACCTGACTCTGAAAGTCCTGACTGTGGGCAAACCACTCCATCACCCTGCCCTCTTTGCCAACATGAACAGCTGATTCTAGGAGTTATAATTCCCGCTATGACCTTGATAGCCACGGTGGAGGTCATCATCTCAGCTCCACCTCTGCTTCATCTCTTCTTCCCTCCTCCCCCTAATCCATGTCAATGGCTCAAATGCCAACAAGGACATGCTCTAAACATTAGGTCAATTAGTCATGTAGTTTGCTTTTGGCAAGTTACAGATGCACACAGAATTAGTAATAAACCTCAAGCTGCAGACTGGGCACTATGATTTATGTGGAAGTGCCAGGAAATGTAGCTCTGTGAGGGTCATTGCAGTCATGATTAACCTTAAGTCCTTGGTCAAACACAAATTGCAACACTTTTCTTCACACTGTGTTGATCATCACACTGCATTAATTTACTATTCAATATATGTACTTTTCTGACATTCATAAAACACAAGCACAGCAGGATTGAATTCTAACAGGAAGTAAAATGTTCTCATCCTCATTTGCCAACACTGCAACAAAGTAACTTCTAATAACTTATCACTTGTAAAAACAAAACAAGTCCATATCTAATCGTGTCCAAAAAGTCATTCTTAGTATCTCTATCAACCATCTCATTTCCAGAGAATAATCTGTGCCTACCCACTGGGAGCCACAAAACTGTGAGTCATAGTTGAATTGGGGACAGTGGAGCGACTTTATTTGTCAGACTATTCAGCTATTTCATACTGTGTATGTATGCATGTGCATTACTTGCGGCTATAAACGTGAGTCACTGTGGATGAACGCATAATGTATTCACCAAAAAAATGGCCATGGTTAATGATCAGCAATGTAACCACATATACACAGTGCTTCTCCCATAGATTTTGTTAAAATTCCAATATAAGATAAATACTGTACATCTTATAGTGTTATATGTAAATACTGTACATCTTATCACACAATACTAGTGTTATCTTTGACAACACTTATGTTTCTGTTGTAAAACAGTTGCATGTACATCAAATGGATGGTTATAAAACTAGCTAAAGAGGCTAATGCTAATTCCTTGGCTGTTAGCTTTTCGAGACCCTTGATCAGATACCTTTTTATAATTCACTAATTCATCCATGCGACAAAAGAAACAGCTTCCACAGGCCTCCCACCTGTGATCATTGACAATTGTGTTTACTAGCACAAAACAATAAGCAAGTAGCTGTGAGTCATTGTGTCTACATACCTACATACTGTATCTAATGTTTTAAAATGAACAAGGATCATGAGGACCTTTCCCATGGCAACACTGGATCTTAAAATATATAAATATTCATATCAGCAAAGATATCAGGAATCCATGCAATTCAAATAATAAATTATTAAATAGAACATAATGTATAGCAAATGGACCAAATCATTGTTTTCCCTAAAAATATAGTGAAATGGCTGGCACGACACAATGCTGGATACAAAGAAGACAGTCCAGAAGGTGATTAACCATGGGAATGTACTAATGCATGTTCATCATCAGTAAATTCATCAGTAAATTCATTTTTTTCCAATCTGCTTTTTGCATAATCATAATTAGGATTTTTCTCTCTAATCAGAACCTGCAGCACACGGTTCGCCGCAGCCCACATCAACCTGCAGTCCCATCCCCAGTTAATATCCTTGAGAATAACAGCAGACCAAAAAGTCTAATTATATTTTTCACCCTTGTAGACCTTGCTGTAGTGTCTACTTTGCATAAAAGTCAGAAATCTTGGGCTTAATCGTCTTGCCTATAAACTGCCAACTGCACAGGTGACTGCGCAGATGACAACAAATATTAATCACCCAAACAGACTGTTGACATGTTCGGTCCCCGTCTGCTATTAGCTTTGTCTGAATAATTAGCCTGTCCTCTCTCCTGTGCCTTTGTCATCTTACCCTGTCCTGCATTAGATGGTGTGTTGTCATGCTATTGTTAATGACACTAGTGGCAGCCATCCATGCCGTACCACTGGCAGAGTGTGAGCTGCCAGTGTAAGGCAATAAGAGAAAAAGCGAGAGGGAGATTCCAGAAACATGGAGAGTTGACTGTGATGATGCTCAGCAGTTTTATTTTGGGCTTTTACATCTTTGACTCAGAGATTGCAAAGGTGCTGCAAAGGTGCTGCCCTTTACAGGGAATCACAGTGACTGTGGTGAAACATGTACAAACATTATGACAAAGGTCACTTATAAACTGAGCAAAAAGCATTCTTCGTTCAGAAATACAACCACCGCTGAATTCATACTGGAAGTATAACTCATCATTATGGCCAGCTTATTCAGCCTCAACACCTGTTCCACCAACACTTGCTGACACAAATCTCGCTCTACGTTGGATAGACAGCTTTCCCATGGATATCGTCCCCACAGAAATCTGTCCATGAGGGGTCACTCCAAGAAATAGTGCACTTAAAAGAAATCTATTCAGAATCAAAGAAAACCTTTCCCCGTTAATGCACCCAACTCTCATCACTATCACTTGCTCTGCAATACTCAGGCGGCCACATTACTGCAGGTTAAGGATATGCGTACCAAAAACTGGTACAGGCTCACGTAAGGTCGGTAGACTTATTGTAGACTGTACCAGTCTCATCCATTTTGAAATTCAAATGTTCGCTTGCATAATAAGTGAAAACAAAAATAACTGATTCATTCAGTAAGACAGGTCCCGCTTAGGTCCACAGCGCAGATTAACTAGGACTCCCTGGGCCAAGCTCGGCCACCCTGCTTTGATATTCAGACAGACAGGCTCCTCTCAAAGTTAAGAAATTAATGACATTTAAATGTTAAATGGATCTCTGTCTAGTTGGCATTAATTATGTGGATTAGAAACAAATCCCAGTAAGATAATCTAATGTCTTGGCATTTCTAAAGTCTTGCTGCTCACATGGCAAGGTGCATTACCTCTGCATTAGCCTATTATTCCCTCCAGAATTCTGTGATCTCACAATCAGAGAAATTAAAGCAAATTTTACCAATCCTTGCATTATTTTTCAGAAGTCACAGTTAAAACTTTGAAAACTGAAAAAATCTAGCAAATTTTACCAATTAAAGTCAAATTCGCAAATGTTGGCATGAAAGTCAGGCCAATTTAAGTTACAGGATAACCTCAACAGACCAATTTACATGCAAATTCTATGTAAATATATCTAAATATATCTGATACTTTGTTTCCTCTAAAGTCATGTTCTAAGGCAGTGCGTACTCCCAACAAGTTATACCATTTCAAACTTCAACAACTTCTAACATTGGACAAACAAAAACCTAAAAGTATCCCTTTTATTTATGAGCTTCATGGGAACTCTGCACAGGCTGAGAGTAAGCACTAGCTTAAGTCAGGGCAAAAATATCTCTCAAGAACTTCTGGCTAACTTTTGGAACTTTTGGCTTTTGCAACTTCTAACTTGGAGGCAAAATAACTGAGATGTTGTTGAAACATCAGAAAGCTTCTGTCAACATTTCTGAAGATCCTATTTAATTTTGTTGCTGAACTGACTCCAGACTTTAAACCAGTTTTATTTATAGTAATTCTTTTCTGAGCACCTGTTGCAAATTGGTGCTGTACAGTTGTGTAAAGAACACCACAGCTGCTGTCATTTGTGCCAGTAAAATAAACAATTTATAATTACAGTTTTAATTAATTACAAGATTTTAGAAGGATTTTAATTGTTTAGCAGTGTACAGTTGCCTCAGCACAATCGTTTTCAAGTGCCAAATTCAGCCATAGAAAAGTGACACAAATACAAGTATCCAAATCGTAACTATCAATATTCCCCAAATCCCCAAAGACATTTTGTTGACATGTCTGATAGTAACATTGCTTTAGCAACAATGCAGCTGAGATAGTTTTAAAACATATTGCAAAGTAGAGATGATTTTTAACGTGCGGTTTTGCTGTCTGGAGTCTAACACAATCAATAAAACAAGTCTAAGTGAAGACAGGACAGCCGAGCAGATGTTGTGCCAAAATGTACAGACCTTAAAAAATGAGTTTTCCATGGTGGTGTGTCCTTATTTTGTCCTCTGTGTATGCTTAGGACTCAGTAAGAAAGGACCAGACTACGCTCTGACTCTGACAACTTCCTTATCAGAACTCATCACAAATTCACTTTATAGCAAGTAATCATGAGGCTTAGCTTCATTCATCATAATCCCATGAAATGTTTTCTAAAATACATCAACAAAACTAAAAATAAACTAAAATGTTCCTTCCTCACAATTTTAACACAAAAGACATCATCGTTTTTATCACAGCTTATTGTGCTACAATAAAAGGACCAGTGACAAATGCTGTAAACTATTCTTACCACTCTTTCAGCAGCTAACATTAACTAGCAACCCATGAAGCAAAACATAATTCTGTTATTCAGCTAATTTCCTCACCCCCCACCACAAGCCACCCGATGCAGAATTATTTTCAACGGTTTACATACCATAAATGTTGAATATTCACAGCATTAAGAAACTTAACTTGTAAGTTATCTGATATCAGCTGCTTGACATTAATCGTCGGGATGGACATGCTATGTGCATAAACTTGAAATTCCTAAAAAGACCTTAAAAAGCTTTGACGTTTTTAAGGCCAGAGGATACAGATGCCATCTCAGTTCAGCTATTTCTGCTGGTTAAAATTGAACAATCTCATTGGAAACTGGGTTGATTTATGAAGCATCACAGGCTGTGGCTAAAAATAAAAAGGAAGGACAAAAAAGCCTCCTGATGATCCCTCAGTAGAACACAGTTGCAGCGATTGTAGCTGGATTAACCTGCTACACCGGTTGGCCCTTGCTGCCCTGAGCACTTTCACAGGCTGCGGAAATGGAGGAAAATATATCATGTCTTCAAAACCGGATCA
Organism: Nannoperca obscura; assembly: GCA_036024295.1. Taxonomy (NCBI): domain Eukaryota; kingdom Metazoa; phylum Chordata; class Actinopteri; order Centrarchiformes; family Percichthyidae; genus Nannoperca; species Nannoperca obscura. The sequence continues at coordinate 39,950 of JAVQJL010039325.1, forward strand.
CATTATTAATTTGTATTTCTCATTACGTCTTATGTGCATCTGTAATCTTGGTAAAAAATTAGTATCCAGACCTGATCAGTTTGACGGCCTAATGAAGAGCAAGCTGTCCCTCTGCGTACAGTATGCTTTGACACAATGAAATGATGTAGCTATTCTTGGAGGCTGCTTGTGCACTTCGACGGATTCCATTTTTCACACCATTAACTACAGCCTACTGGTTTTATTCACAGCACAGAGATAGGCCAAAACAATCCTAAACACGCCCACGAATGAGCCCAATTGCAACAATTGATCTAAGCTGTTCCACCCAGTCTGTCGCAATTCTGTGCAGCAGGAGAAACCATTATCTCAATCCACCCTTCATCTCTTTCTCTCTCTCTCTCTCTCTCTCACTTTCACACAATCTCTCTTTCTTTTCTCTGCCTTTAACTCCTTTTTTTCATCCTATTCAGCTATATCCTTGCCTAGGGTAAAGCAAAAGGGTCTGTGGCTGAATCACAAAGTACAAACATGCATGGTAGATATTTTCACCACTTCATCTGTAACTAGCCCACAGTAGATTGTTAGTTGACAAAAATCAATGAGCAAGACGAGCGCAATTTTTGGAGTGTTTACCTCAGCAGAGGTCTAACCTAAAGCCCTCATTACAGTCTATGCTGAGTGCAGGGTTCGCGGAGGGAGGCAGAGCTCAAAGTGCCAGCTAATCCAGTGGGTCTTACAGGCATGATGGGCTAGTCAATATGCTGGGCCTGCATCCTAAAGAAGCTGGAGCTCCACAGCAGAGCTAGGTAAAAGAGGCTCAGGGGAATGCTTTGCGTGGTGCAGTTTTATTCTCTCCACAGCTGTCAAGGTTAGATGCCGCTAAAGTCTTAACCCGTTGTTTACCACTACTCCCTCCCTTCTTCGACTCTGCTCTACTTTCAGCCCTCAACACTGCTTACTTTTTAATGTGGGGATCTAGTAATTAAAGACTATTCTGATATTGCCACTATTGCAAGCAAATCTGGGTAAAAGCATCGGCTGAATGCACAAGATGGGTAATATCCTCTCTTTTCATTAAAGCAGTGATGGGCTATATTTGTATGAGATTATCTGTTAGTCAATGGGGTCACATTGGTCGGTTTTGTGCTAGCAAACATGACTGTGGCCAGATCACAATCTATTTAAAATCAGCCATTCTGAGTCTGACATTTTACTTCAAATCTCGAAGCAGTATTTCATCAGTCCTTAGAATAATTGAGTCTCTGATTTTTTCCAAGAGCGGACAAATTTATGTGGAGCTCAGCTGAAGGCAGCAACACAGGTGTGGAGATGGCAGGGTGTTTTGTGTTCAGAGGAAAATAGATAAGGCTTGAGGTACCTTGTTCTTGTTGTTTTCCTGAGCAAAGAGAACTCTGCTGGAGGCACGTCACCAAGTTTAATTTAGGAATTTAATTTCCACACACAAAAGAGGTCAGGCAAGGAGGAACAAATTGAAAGACAGAGCAGACGGGTACTTGTCATTTCTTCCAAATGGCTTTTAATGAGAAGAAACCCTTTGGCCCAGGTATGTCAGGTTGAAGGGCACTATCCTCTATGAGTGATTCAGCTTTCAGCGTTGCCCACTAAGTTGTTGGCCTGCAAGGACAGCTGGTCGGCATGTTCACAGGTCGGACACTGAGCCAAAACCCTGCCTTAATCTGAAGTAAATTGATTCTCTGGTGGAGAACAGGCTGGGCCATCCTCAGTGGAGATCACTGGGCTGTGGTCAACTAGGCAGCAAACCCACAATACTGGCGGCCAAGTCAAAATGGTTGCTTTGTGGGAGAGGATCCACCAGGACACAGCTTTGTGGCTGATTTGTAATTTCTGATTGTAGGCATTCATTTGGACAAACAGAAGGAAGCACGATGTCCTGCCAAGATAATGGGATATTCAGCCATATCAAGTCATAGTTAATGGTTAAATTGAACCATTTTGTTTTTATTTACAATGTAATTATTTCAGCATTTTGGCAGATGCTCAGTAGAATCACTTTTTTAGTGAAATATTCTTGTATTCCCCATATTTTCCCCATCTCTGTGTCTGTAAAGGTGGATCAACATAATTTGGATTAAAGATTTACCCAAGTAATACAGTGGGGGTAAATCTGGATTTTTTAAATACATCATTATAATTTCTCACTCGCTTACTTATTATAATAGTGAATTTTGTGATGTGCCTCTGCAGTGACCCATTTTCCTTACAGGAATCATCACATTTCCTAATATCTTTGCCATGCCCTTAAACGTTCCCCAAAAATATTCCCTAGTAATAGGATCAACTATTACATGGAATGAGAGTGTGTTTACTGCCGTCCTTCATATTGTTCTACTCCCTGAGTGAAAGTGCTAGTGATTACTGTAGTCCCCCTCATGGTTAAATGTTGAATGATTCTTGCTAGGCAGTTTTGTGCTCCCTGACATCAGCATCAGCAGGGGGAAACACAGAGTGAGGAGAGGATTTGGCCCCTGCAGAAAAGAAAAATGGCCCTTTGATTTTTAGCTTTGGTCTCCCTTGGGCTGCCTCTGGGTTTGGATCAGATTTGGTTCAGTGCTGAGCACGGCAACTTCTGCAGAGAGGGACCGTGGTTTCTCCCTCGACGTGGATGTGTCATAACTGGTTTTAGTCTTGATAAGGAGACACCCATTGCTGGCTGGCTGATCTGGGGCCAGCTGTTACCTGGATATCTCCCCATCCACACCAAGCTTTAACAATGCTTATTTAAGTATGCGTCAGACATGAAAGAGGTCCACATGGTAGCCTTTCTGATAAAATCATTTACATAGCAGTTTTCTTTGGCAGACTTGCCAGCCAGGCCAATGGGATCATGCAGCTGGTATTAGGGGATGAATAGAAATTGAATAGACCAGCCCATTTGTCCCATTGTGTCTGCCACTGGAGCCAACGGATGACTGTAACTTAAAATGAGATGTGCTGAACTAAGCTTGTCGAGCACAAAGTTGACTGTTCAATAAACAAGCTAAAACTGAAATGCTGATGGTTCTGCTGCTGTAGTTCAGTAGATCAAAAGCATTCATGACACACTTTCAAAAATCCATTATATAGTTCTAAAACTGCATTGTGGCCAGACACGTTTTCCTGTTCCCTCCCTCCTCTGTCTTCACGCCTGCAGCTGAGTAGAAACAGTAAGCCAGCATTACGATGAGTGCAGACAACTACCACAAGGCTGCCTGATGAAGGCCAGTGTCCTGGACGTGCTGTTCTCCACTACTAATAATTGCTCTTTGTCCAGCTTATATTCGCTCCTCTCATTTGGAGCTTTAATTTTATAAGTCCTGATTGCCTTCCTGTGTTCATTTGTCTTGAGCCGAGCAAAGACATGCGGCATCGTCTGCTCATGGTATGATTCTGCATAATAACTACATCCACATCATAACAGTCCATCATTCCTGTTTGGTTCCATATAAAAAGGGGTAGCTCACTGCCAACCTCCTTCCCCCTTGTCCATGCTAACGTGTCTTCTCCGCACGTTTAGGGCTTCAATAAATTCTTTCAATTTACTAGTCTCTATCTCTCTAATAACCAACATGAGTGCCCTTCTACATTTGTGTTTCCTTAGTTGTCCCTTTATTCAGCGAAATTCAGTTTTAGCACAAGGAAGAGCTCAACATCTATAATTTCTGAGCATGCTTTGCGTTTTGTTTGGTGCCGTTTTCTCCCTTGTTTATCCTTGACATGTTGCCTAAGTGAAACATTTCCCCTAGAGTTGCCACTCCTGCCAGTATTATTATTACAAATGGTGTAGTTTATCAGTATGTTACCTTCCAATGTCCTTCCTTTAGATCCTTCTCATTTTGCCTGTCATGAAGCCTGTAATGGGATTCACAAGTAAGACAGGCTGCATTTGACTGTAATAGGCTTTTGAAGGGAGCAATCTTGAGAAACTGTGTGCTCAGTGTTACATTTTTCTTATGACATGTAAATGACCCAGTTTGGTTGTTATATTTAATATTTATTTTTTATACATTTTTATATGTTATACTCTTTGCCTAACATGCCTGACTGTATTGATCCAAGTTCTCCATTTTAAGGAA
>JAVQJL010039335.1:0-43103 GCA_036024295.1 Nannoperca obscura
CCCCCCCCCCCCCCCCCCCCCCCCCCCCCCCCCCCCCCCCCCCCCCCCCCCCCACCCCCTGGCAATAAAAAGTGATAAACCAAATATTCAGCAAAATAATGGATAAATGTGCTAGAGGAACAGACAGTTAAAAAAAGGGCACTCACAAAAGATTTGAGATGCAACAACAGGTGAGGACCAGAAACACTTAATGACATACTTTATTGTACTTTACCCGCCTGGTACCGTACCAGGGCTGTAAAGGCAGGATTGCATTGCAGCCGCTAGTCCCATCCAAATCTAAGCAAACTCCCTCACAGCAGTATACACAGTGTACTCTTGCTGAGATGGACTGACCGCCAACATATCTTGAGAGCTGTGGGAAAGAAAACTGAGTTGAGCTGGGGAGGAAAGCCTCTCCAATGTCAGGATTTCCCTCAAATATCCAACAAAGATGAGCAGAGCGAGCTGATATACACAAAATTTTGCGAGGCACTGGCCTGCAGTATGGCACAGTGTACTCTGCCAGATGTACCTTTCCATCATAACTGAGGAAAAGACACATGGCTATAAAAACCACGAGGAAGTGGCTTAAGCCTTGAATAACTTAGGGAAACATTACAACTATAGGGTTAAGGATTGAAGATTCAATTGCAAAAACAAATCACTGAGGATTACTCTCAGACAGGAAATAACAGAAATAACATCACCCAAGTGTTAAACCATCAGGTCAGATGTCTCCGTTTAACATTCAAATGTTAAATGGTTTTAACCAGATCAGTCTTTGTATAATTACTCCCTGAAGAATACAATAGCTGACCTCCAAAGATGGACATGGAATGATCCATAAAAGACCCCAAAATTAAGAAATATTGTTTTGTGTCACTTTGAAGATAATTCAGATCAAATAAAAAGCATTAACAAAACTGCCTTCACATATGAATTTTAGCTTGGAAATCAGTTTCCTGCAAAGCTTTAAATAATTAAACTCAGCCTCATGATTATGAAACAATATGTATACAAGAGGGGAGATGATAAGCTGATGAGCTGTCATTTACGGAAAGTGAGACAGGAAACGAAAACCAATATGCTAACAATGTGCTACAGGTCTCTGAATCAGCGACAGCAGGTTTATTTGAACAGAAAAATGCACATTATTACTATTGAAGAGTAACCCTCCCCCCCCAAAAAACCCCAGAAAAGAGTGATTCAGTGAACAGCTTTGTCAACACTGGGGGGGAAATGTTTCTTCAGGTGTTTCAAACTTGTTATTTAATAGGACAAGTGTGTCGGCCGCCCAATGGTAATACGACCATAAATCTATTACATTCAAAATATTTTGACAGGTTACTATTGGCTCACAAAAGCCAAATATGAAGTCAGTGTTATTTGAAGGCTTGTTCACAGTAAACAGAAAATGGTTGTCATAAAATACTTCATCAATAAACATATAATACTTTTTACAGAACTTATCAAATATTATTTAAAAAAAAAGGTACAATATATCTACTGAAACCAAAACCAACAAAGACAGTAGTTAAACGGGGACCTGACTTCCCTTTCCATTGCTACCACCTGTGCATACAACTTAAAATGTTGTACTCAATAGCACACGGACAGAGCAAACTCTCAGCCAATCTGAGGAGGTGGTGTTTGTATAAATCTAAGAAGACAAGTCCCTGTTGATCCCACCACACCCACTGGTTTCCTTTCTGAAGGCCCTGGAAGGTAAATAACAGCAGGACAGAGATCATTCAGACTGCAGCGCTCCTTGGCCACAAATGCAAACACACACACACGCACACACCAACCCTGCAAGTTGTACGGCCTGCACCCACTCTCATCTCCCATCCTCTGACATTCTCATCACCTTCCCCCGCACAATCTGACTTCCTCCATTTCACAAGCCTAGTAAACAGACGAACCAAACGCTAACATTGCATAACCTGATCGACGACCCTAGCCAAATGTCACCTCTACACATACCCACGTCACACTTGACCACAATGAGCGAGAAAAACATGTAACTGCTCCCCGAGCTCTGATTCAAGCATCCGCAAATTTGCTTATCATTCAATATATGTGTCACTGAATTTTTTTGTCCCCCCTTCTCACCCACATTCCCTTCTTCTCATTCACTTTCTTGGCCAACAGGTCCTTCCATCTGTTAGCCAGCTGGTGGAAGAGGGGGTTGGAGTAGGAATGGAGGGACAGGGGAGGGGGGCAGCTCCACCCGTCGGTTTGCTACTCTCAACCATCTGACTGACTTTCTCTCACTGACTGTAATGACTCTTCTGTGGGTCTCATTAGGGTCTGACCCATCGCTGGATTCACCTCTTTGCGTGATGTCATATCCATCCCAGTGTTGGATTCAGAGAGTTCTAACAAGTCAGTGACATAATGTTGAACCATATTGCAATATGAATAAAATGACCAACTACTGTTTGTCAATAAAGAAGTTGGACTGTGTCGGACTGTATTGCAGAAATCATGAGGAAAACACATTAGCAGATGGTTGGGTTTCTAAAATCTAACTGGCAGCAAGCTGTCCAAAAACAAAGAGTGCACATACAACTTGGTTAATGATCGTGTGCCTTGGAATGGCTCTAATACAATCAGATCTGATTAGGCTCCTCTCAGACGCCAAAGTAAGCACAGTGTCCAGCTGAATGGGCGCCATTGAGCAAAGCCAGTGTGTCAAAATGTGTCACTCATCAGTCTTTTCTTCCTCCTCCTCCTCCTCCTCCTCCTCCTCCTCGTCACTCACTCTCTGCCTCCACCTCTCCTCTGACAGACAGGTTCAGGGCAGGCCTGGGGTCGACAACATGTAACCTGACACTCACTCTCTCTCTCTCTCTCTCTCTCTAATGATCTTGGCGTCACTCCCATTCTCAATGTTGGTTTAACCTGATGTTAATGTGCCCATTTGGCCCTTCTGAAATAAAGTTCTGTTCCACAAGGTCTAACGTGCATCTAGTTTCTGTCACCTCTGCTGTCAGCTGTGGTTTTTAAGTAACACGATTTTAAATAAGAAAGAATGCATTTGTATGTATGTTATTGCTCGTCACAGAAGGCAACATTGCCGATACCCTGGCGACCTGAGATTGTGCAATGCTATTGGTTTTTGGAACCTCCAGTTTCTCTACACTAAGGGATTCTAGTTTTTCTATGAAAATCTCATGCTCAAAGAAGGCCTGCTCAAAAATATGCTTTTACAGAAATCAGCTTTATTCTTCATCTCTGATGGTTATGATATGTCATACTGCCACTGTCAAAGTCAAATCAACTACTGTCATTAAAATGAAAGAAAACAAAATTGCAACACATTTTTGCACAACTGGATTTCAACTCTATTATAAAATTGCTGAATGAACAAACAAATACAAATGTGATTAAAACAGTTGGCAAGACAAAGACACCATAAACTGAAAACTCAATTCAGCAACATGAATGTCAGACTGTATATACTGTAAACAATATAACGTACGAGTGGTACCTGGAACATTGTTGATTGCTCGTATGTTTCCAGAAGCAGTTCCCAACCTGTATTGCCAAAGAAACTTTCTTGACCTTTCACCCCTGGTCATGCTACACCTGTCAGCAAGTCACAACTGCACCATGGGATCCCCTCGAAGGACACTTGGTTCAACAGCTCACCCCCATTGAGGAATAAGAATTATGAACACACTAGAGTCATTCTTGTCAACACCAAAAGACCTAGTGCTTTAAATTAAAGTTGCTGCCTTTGGTAAGCTATATATGAGGATTTACTTTGGCAGTGGAAAAAGAAATCCCATCAGTATCTGATGCTGTGTCAATAGTCTTAGTGTAGCCTGCAATGGACTACTATATCTTTGTGCCTGTGTGTACGTGTGTCCTTTGAGAGACAATTTAGTTTTTTTTCTCCCAAAAAAATGCCAACTCCACTCCAAGCAAATCCACCGTTTCTCTCCTGGACTAGTCACCTTATCATGGAAGAGTGAACTTTGTGCCTTTGTGACCCTAGGAGAAATGCTGTCTGGATACTTTAGCTTCTGGCTGGGTCTCAAATTAGTCCCAGACATGAGGCCAGACAAGAAGAGAATGACTAACACCTACAGTATGATGAAGGGAAACACGAACTGCATGCATCTTTTGTAGATTAGGAATCTTTCTTTTGAGACCAGGAAAAATAAATAAATAAATAAATGGTAGAGGACATGTTGATGACATTTCTAATTGATGCAAGGCTGCCAACACAAGATATATCATCATGTGGTGGGAAAGATCAGCAGATCAGTTATGGATTATCAGTTTCAGCATTGTCTCTCCAATTACAGCATATTGGTTTTAACTTCAGATATACTGAGGTTGCACTCCGCATTAAGCCTCTTTTCTTGGATGCAATTCTTGGAGATTCACATTGTTTCCCTTTGAAAATGTGCTGCTGTGCTACGAATCCCGCCATGGTTCTCAAGAGAAAAGAAGAAGTACGGGGCGTGGGGAGAAACAAACCCAGATGATTTCTTGAAGTCCAGGCTTTGAAGTTTTATGGCTCTGCAGCTCTTTGGAGCCTCAGAGGGCAAGGCCCGGACACGCCTGAGTTACATTAGACAACTATGGTACAGACCAATGTTTCATATCAATCTACCACATGCTCTGTACAAACGTGTGCACGGTCAATAAGTTCATTAGTATCTAAAAACACGTTTTCATTCCCAGAGTCAAAAGGAGAGCACAATTGGTGACAGCATGGGCCATTCACAATATATTGACCTCATCTCAACAAACCAGCCCCCCCACCAAATCCCCATACACAACTTTTGCTGCCTGTCTCCAGCATCCTATTCAGACCCTGTTGAGTGAAAGCCCTAAGTCTTCCCTCATTCAATAAGATGCCTGTCCATTCTAGCTGAGGTTTCCATGTCTCTCCAAACACAGAGCCGCTAGGTCAGAAGAAAAGTCCACTGGAGAGAAGTTCCATCTGTGTCCTCATCCATTCTGCGGGTCTGGACATGAGCAAACAGCTCGCTTTCACCACCCTGGCAACCCTTTTCACTTCACACTGGCAAACCATTCGAGTCCCCATTTTGTGAACAGTGGAGGGATGTATGGACCACGGTACTTTGAAAAACATTGGGTTTAAATGGCAAGCCTTCAACAGCAATGATGTTTGCATATGGTAATCACTGTCCAGACATAAACAGTTATTTTATAAAAGTTAAAGACTCTTTAATGTGGCATATAACATATTTAAGATCTGCAGATAAACAATAGTGCAAGAACGTTTTATCTTCAATACTGCTCTTGTAACTTTAAATGTTTTGTTACGAAGCAAATGGAGCTTTGAAAATGCTGCCAAGCAATTGCTTAGTCTAAACTCGACTTCATTATCTTAAACCCTAAATATATTTTCACATGCTGAATTCTGACCAGGTCAAAACTTAATGGAACAGGTGCATAATTTGTCAGTCGTCATTCACAACCGTTTAAAAGCAAAGGCTGCCTCCTTCTCAGTTCAAAGCACCATTCCTCTTTCAATTACATGTCACACAGACACAGAGCCATGCGATGGGAAAGTTCACTCCTCAATTGGGGAGTTTGCTTGGACAGATTGGACAAATATTTCTTTTGTGTGGTCGTCTCCTCGCCTCTGTTCGGCCCTGACAGCCACAGAAGAGGGAGTGAACAATCCAAACGGCACTATATTATGGGCTGGGTGGCTGTTCTCTCCGAGACACATGGCTGTTTCTCCCCAGCTGCCTGTCTGTTTACACTTCACCACCAGCCGTAGGTATCAATTAGGTTTATGGGGGAAAAGCAGGCTAATAGTATAGCACAGGCAGAATTCTGATTTCTAACTAAACTACATTTTTCACGTAAAGAAGGGGTTTCGCCTTCCAGGAGAACTGCATGTTGCTGAAATGACGGCAAAGTGATGACAAAAGTACCATAATCAATTTTAACAACATGTGGCAATGGAAAAAAAAAACTAGGGATGAGAATATGGTTTAATGTTATTTTAAAAAAGGACATAAACTCAAAGCACCAATTTTAGTTTGAAAGTTTGTTGTCTTTGACCTCAACACACTCTGGTTTGAACTGCTAGTCCATTAAAAATTCCCATCCCTAGAGCCAACCACTCTATCCTCTCTTCATTCCAAGCAAAAGTCCAGTCACAGTAAGACAACTTCAGATGTCTTTTGCACCATATGGGGCCATCTACAGAGTTGAAGGCTCTGTAATGGCACACCAACTGCAAGGACAAACAGCAGCTCAGACCACATGTTCCTGTAAATCAAGCCCAGACTGCTTCTCTGCCTCAGCATCTGACATCCAGCACTAAAGGGCAGGTGAGAGCGTTATGATCACTTCATAGTCCTGCTTCACAGCCAACCAGAGACAGACGGAAGTGGCAAATCTGACCAGTGAGGCGAAAAACATTATAGATGTTTAAATCTTTATTTATAAAATGCAAAATACGACCAAGTGGAAGTGTTCTACCGGCAATGTCTTTAAAAATGTACACCTTGGAGCTGCAAAGTACAATTCCAGTCTAGTCAGACTACAAGAGTAGCCAGAGTAACTGATCTTTCATCACATCTTTACATTAAATAGGTTTTGTTGTCAACCGCCGTAAAAGTGCTTAAGTAAAAAGTACCAAGTAACAAAACCCCTCAGGTTGACTTTGTTTTACACTTGGTGGCAATTACGGTGGCAACTAATTATTATTTTCATTATTGTTGAACCTGAACATTATTTTCTTGATTAATCAATTAATAGTTTAACCTATGAAATGTCAGGAATCTTTTTCAAAAAATGTCCATCACGATTTCCTAAAGCCCAAGACGACATATTCAAAAGTCTTGTTTTGTCTGACCTACAGTCAAAAACCCAAAAATATTCAGCTAACCAATCATGAAAGACACGGAGCAAATATTATAGAAATAAATAATGTGCTTTCCCAATATGTACATTAAAAAAACACTAGATCCTCAAAATATTTCTAACAAGTGATGAGTGATCAGCTGGCCAAATGTTTAAAAAAAAAATCTCAAAAAGAGCAATTGTCTCCCTGCTTAATAATAATACTCTATTTATAAAAATTTGAATTCTGTAACTTTTATTTTACGCTGAAGGAAGAGCTTCACATCTGCCGTTGGTATTTTGTCATCACTCTGTAGCCTTTACGTTGTAGCCTCTGGAAGGGATGGTACACCCTTAACTTTCACAGACGAAAAAGAAAACCTGTATTCAATCCTGTCAACTGCAGAAGTTGTGTGTTTAGGCCGACATTGAGCTATCATTACAGAACATTCTGTAACCGGGGATTTTGAGTCTTTCAGCAGAAACTGAAGCGTGTGATTTATAACAGCAGATGAATGACCACAGCCAGATCGGGCTCAACATGAAGGGTCCTACCAACTAGGCATGTCATCAGAAACACTCCAGGAGGAGACTTAGTTAGCCTTCTTCAGCAGCAGCATCTGTGCCCTCTTGTGGAGGCCTGGCACAGTTCAACCTCTTCACACTTCTTCACTCCCTGTATCTCCCTGTTTGAAACGACCACAGCTGTTGGCGAGATACATTTTTCAACAGTCATTCTAACCCTCTCCTCTTGTGGCTCTTCTTTATTTTTTCTCCCTCAAAACTGTTGGCAAGTCTCAGCTTCATGGATATGTATCAAAGAAACTAGTATCAGCCCCGAGCCCCTCATCGTTTGGCCTAGACTTGAAAGACTCCTAAACTTCAGCATGCTTCAGCAGTCCAACCATGAGCTAAACTGTCACTGACATCATGGAGGAACACTGAAATTGCTCAGTTATCAATGATTTCTCTTGATTCATTCACTGGTTCCTTTTTGAGATGAGCCAAAGTGTGACATATATATAGATCTATCAAAAGCAATTTAAAGGGGGATTTGACAAGCAGATTCTGCCCCACTGAGATAATGAAAGAAACAGAGGATAATTCACAGTGATGATCTTGTAATGGGGACCATTACAGAGAAGATGTAGTACAGGACACTACACCGAAGTCACCGGGTGTATATTTAAATGACAATTTATGGCTGATATCGAGTTCCAGGACTGAATAATTTGATAAGTGCCTCTTTTAGGTTGTTAATGTCAGCTCATGAGGTGAATGGATCACCGTAAAGCACTGGTTAAGAAAGAGACTTTCAAAGGCTTTAAATGATAAAGTGAGCAGACCACTCAATAATTCTTAGGACTTGAAGTGAGATGGCCTTTAAGACTAGTATAAAACCTCATAGCCTGTGTTCTATACATTCTACCCAGTAGTGGCAATGTTTCTCCCCATTCAGCATGAAGTTGCTTTGGATACCAAAAAGTAGTGTTTCCCTCTTATCCAATAAATCCATTTTATTTTCATGGTCGCTCTTGCGCCTACACCAATGAGATCATGTACTATTAAATCTCCCTGCATGCCTACCCTATAGTGCATGTACAGACTCACACTTGTGGGTTGCAGCATTTTACAAGATATGTACCTTTTTTTCGCCCACTTTTCTAGATCTCTGTGGTCCCCACTTAACAGCAGACAAAACAGTGAGGCTAAAAAAAGAATGTTCCAAAGCCGGAGGTTGAGGTAGCGTACCTGCTGTGTAACGCTCTGACACAACACAAACTCACTGAGGTTTCAGAGGTACTCAGTTTGGAGAAACACTAAATTGACAACCTTTTGATTGAAATGGCCCTAAATTTAAAACAATAATGAAAAAGAGGTTTAAGCTGTCCTTAGGGTGGATATAGTGAAAAAAAATTATCCGGGACAGCTGGTTTTGACATCCATTAATTCTTTGTTCAAAATCATAAAACTGAAACCCAGAAAATGGAAAGCATTTTGTATAGCCAGAGCAAAAACACTTATGACTCACAAACAGGATTTCATCCTAGCATTGCCGTAAAAAGTGCAGGGGATTCATCTTCTTTGTATATTGATACTGTCCACATCTTAAGCAAATCATGACAAACTCCGTCACAACAACAAATGTGAATTGTTAATGTTCCGGGCCATCCATCATGCTCCGGTTCAATCGAGCTGAAGCTAATGCATCATGACCCCTGAATAATTCCATTTCGCATTGCAATGCTGGGAAATTGAGATCAGACTTTTGGCAGCATTAGTCTTTGATGAGGGGAAACGGCGTCATCTTGGTGATTGGGGGAAAAAGAAAAAAAAGAGAGAGAACCAAACACTTCCAATGTTAGTCACACTGCAACAATGAATCTGTCCTTTACCATTTTCCCTGCTACGACCTACAAGCCAGTGGTCCTTAACCATCATCAACTAACCGAAGCTAATGCTGACGACAAGTATGTGCAAAACAGAAAGGCAACAAAAGGCATCATAAACTACTTGCCAACTAAGGGACATGTTAGACTAGAGGAGTGAGCCGAGGAAACAAGAGAAAAGAGAAGAGCAGCAGGTGTCAAGCAGCTTAACGCCATCAAACTTCTTCTGGCAGCAGTGCAGACATTCTCTGGTCTCCTGTGGTCAGACATCCACTTGATTCTATTGAACAGAGCCAATCACACAGCTCCTCCCGTCCCGACCGGCCAGTAACAGCATCATCGTTCAGTCCTTCTCCGCCCTTTTCCTGCATGCTGTCCCTTGGAGCCCCGATGAAGCAACACGGACACTGCAAAAAAGGCCTTTATTGCCAAATCAAATGATTCAATATTATTTCAACTGCTTCAGCAGTTTTTAAATTGGGAGTTTAAGAGCAAAAGGGGTTATCTGGAAGTTCAGAATTCCTTACAATGAGAAGGGTTTGCTAAAAAGATTCAAAAATCATTTTTTTTATGGTGGTGGTATGGTTTTGCTGAAGGCAAAAATAAATAATAAAATTGAGCTACAAATGGGTCTTAAGTGATTCGCAAATGTTCCTCATTATACACGGCCACGGTATAGAGCTATATCACTTTATGTAATCTGGCAAGCTAGATCTGACAATTTTTCATTTCAACTGTAAAATCTCTCCAGCTAGCATGCCACAAATGTTTATCGCCTCTTCAACAAAGGAAGTGACAATGAAAAGGCTTTTAGTGGAATATGGATTGAATTAGCATCTGGTGAGAGAACTGATGTTGGTTTAGTGCTCTCTGATCAAGCTTGATTGGTCATGGCGAATCACACAGAGCAAACACATGGACTATATAGCATCTGGATTGACAACAAAAAGTTACATAGATTTGCTACACAGTAAATGAGGGTGACTCTGCAGAGGCCAGTCAGGATTAAGGCTCCACAGATGCATCTTACGCAGCCATCCAGTGGCAGCCTCTGGCAGAAGGCTTTGATAAATTGGTGAAAGCACAAAAAAGTATGCTGGCAGCCAATTAGAATAAAGCTCCATAAGATCGTGTAATAAATCACAGAGTAAAAAGCCATGTGCAGACTCAGTAAATTCACTGCAACTTTATATGTTAATGAAAACATAAAAGAACAAGGATCTGGAGGGATCCTCTGCGCCTTCAGAGCACAGGATAGTGAAACAGAATCCAAGTAAAACTGCAGCAGTGGAGGTGTTCCACATTGCCCTGAGGGAGATATAGTTATAGACGCAGTTTGACAATAGGTATACATATGAGTGCCTTTATGTCCCTGCCACAATATTTAGTTTCAATCCATTCCAGACAGGAATAAAACACATCTACTCAAGCAAACGGAAACATTTCCAAGACACGGTGCACCGCTAGACCAAGATTAGATCCTTGCATTTGAAACAATAATAAGACTAATATGAGCACAAAGATTCCCTGGACCCAGAGACAAGCGTTGGGTTTGGATGAGTCATCTGACCCAGGACTAAGCCTCACCCACCACAAGGCCTGCCAATGTGTAACACACACACACAGAAAAGATCCCCAAGCGTCTGGAACACCGACCACATCATGGTCAAGGAGAAGAACCATGAATTAGTCAGTGAGAAAGAAAAGGGACGTACAGACAAGACAGCTCAGACTACCACGCTCACACACTGAGGTCTCACAATTGAACCTTGAAGCACAGAGTACTCAGAAGACTCCCGGGCCTTCTGTATCTTTTACAGAGATTTGACAGAAAAGCCCCACAATCAGCCAGAGATCACAACAGGATTTCTGTTTATCCATCCACTATGTAATCCTTCTGGATTTGCTGAACAACTCTTTGGAACAACATTAAATACATGATGTTCCAAAGGATCATGCAAGCATTTGCTAATCCCAGTAGTGATATTTTCTTTCAAACACAACACACCACAGGGGATGAGCCATTTCCATGTCATTTATCATAAAAAATTGAGAGTGACAATGTGATCTTTATGGAAAACGCATTAAAACAAACTAATGTCTGTACTACTATATCATGTGTAGTTGTAAAAAGGGAAGGCCAATAAACTGCCACAGCAAACAGCTAGGAAAACTATTCAGCTAGGAAAAAAACACAACACTTGTTTAATACAGACAGTGTGTCCTTCAACGCATCACAAGTCCTGCCAAACCTAAAAGCCTCGACTATCCACACAACAATGATGGATATCTTCTGGTTTACAATGTTGGGGGGAAGATGGTCAGAGACTACTTTCATTCTGCTGCTGCCTCAGGTTAAAACAATTCAAACTTGAATGTGGAATAGATTTAAGATGTGTTACTTAAGACATTATCTCACAAACTTATATACGGTGTTCTAACGTTTACACTGGATTCTCATTTTACATTCACAATGCCTATTAGAGGGATGCATTTACGAAACAATCATGCAAGTAAAAAATAAATGTATGTAAGCTAATTAACCACTGTGGATAACAAAGTCCCCTTTTGAGATGTGTGCTGTTCGGTGATATGAACACGGGTCAGTGTGCGACATGAGTGAAGGTAAACATGTCACTTGTTGAGAAACCAGCAGAAGGTAACACTTTACCTGACTTACCTTCAAAATGCCATTTATCTTGGAACTTGAACGTCGCAGTGCCTCTGCCGGAATCACAGTTCAACGTTAACAATAAATGTTTGAGACTTTTCTTTTGCCGATAACGTTCGAGTCACGGAGCTTGCTACGTGTTTGTCCTCATAAAAACACAAGCCAGACTTTGAAATGCCCCGTGGGTCGTTTAGACGGACACGACACCTCGTGGGCCGCGCGATAAAGGCTGTTTTAACAAGGTGCGCACAAATAAAGACGGCAGCTGGAAGCGACATCTATTTAATATTATGTGAGACGACCTGTAAAGGGCAACGATCCGCCGCCACTGCATCGAGCCTGTCAGCACTTGAAGCAGAAGAAGATGAAGATGAAGATGATGATGATGATGATGAAGAAGAACTTCTGACACTTATGTATGTACATATATATGTTTCATTCCTGCTGGATAGGTTTTGACAAATCTGGAATTGTCTTCAAAACAGCAGTTTTATCAAACAACATTTCCCCTCTGTTTGTATCTTTATTTCTGTGACTTAAAAGTAGTCAAATGTTAAAAAAAAAAACTAAATAAAAAAATAACGACAACATGAGGGAGAAAAGGAGTTGCATCAGGCATCCAGGTCCTATTAGATATAATCATAATACAGCATGACTAACAGTTGGAGCACTTTTAAGGCTTAGACTGCAGACACACAGGCACAAACATTTAGGTTTATTATGGAAAGGTCAAAAGTGCATCACTGTACATAAATACACAAATTTGCCCACTTTGCTACAGGTGAGCTCTCAGAACAGTGCTGGGCCCCGCTGGGAGTTTGGTTTAGTGGCCGCAATCAAAATTGCAGGTTTTATGACTCCTGCGCCTGGGACCCAGAAAGATGTTTTGCAATATATTGTAAAACAAACAGCTGTAAAACTGACCATGCTCAGATGATCTGAAATATTATTTGAATCCACACAGTTTATGCCATTTATTCTATAGTCACAATTTTAGCAGTTTGTTTAAATACACATCTTTTGTTCAAATAACAATTTGACCATGTAGTGATTAAGAAATCTTAAATTACCATTAGCAATCAACAACAACAATTCCCATTAAGATTTAATAGTGTTGCAATGGCTGCACATCCTTTTTAATGAATTGCTGTCACACAACTGTTTTTTTGTCCCTTGATGTTTCTTGTTAATCATCAGCTCCCCAAATGCTTTGGGGTTAACAAAATACATGCTTATGGTTGAAGTAATAGTACACCGATTGTTCCACTGGTGCAGAACAGTCAGTGCTTGTTGTGCATGAACAAGCCCGTGCTGACAACAACATATGAACTTAGAATATGCTGTGCAAACAATGGCACGGATCCGACTTACACAGTTTATTACACCAAATTTTGTAAAACAAACTGAGCTACTTCCACCTTGGCTTCAAATAACAGCACAGAGTCACACTTTAACTTTCATGTTGATGACAGACTTGAAGAAGTTAACAGCTCGAGAACAGCTGATTTTATTAGCGCTTTGAGAACAGGCAGTTAACTTCAATGAAGACAGAAAACAAAATCCAGATTGTTGATTATGTTTTAAATTATCACGAAAGGCAGCCACATAACCCCCCAGAGAAGTGTTCAGAAAAAAGAAGCTTCTCCATAATTATACATAGTGAAGTGTAGCTTGAAGAACTAGCTATTTATTCAGATTGCTTTCTCCTAAAATTATAATGAAAAAGAAAAGAAACGTATGGACAGACAAATTGCCCAGACAAGTTGGCTTTTTCATTTCAAGCAGTGAATGATACTGAGTTTATATGCCTTCAAAGCATACCTCTCTTCCACCATAGATTTATTTATGACAGGATAAATTCCAGTCTGTTCAGTTGTAAATTAAGACCTGGGTCAGTCTGCTGACCATTGATGGTGGTCCGGATCTCTCAGTAAGTACAGTGATGTTTGCTGCTATTCCTGGGTGGCCCTTGCAGTTGCTTTGAATGGGTCTGGTGTACAGTGTAAAGCCTGCACAGTAAACATACTTTAAGAAGATATTGGCGGTTTCATACTCCATAGAGATGGTATTTGAAACGTGATCTCTCTAATTCTCATATATGATAAAGATTTACCAAAATGATTATATATGAGCAGCAAATAAAAAAACAATAATTTTTTGAATAATATTTACAAAGTCATATGGCTATAACCTGAAATATGATACTATACAAGTTGTGGCAAGAAAAGGCAACAGTACTGGTCCCACCATTTCATCTTTATAAAATGTGACATACTGAGACATTCACAGATACACAGAGGGGGGGAAAGCATCAGAGAGAGCACTGTCTTTGTGTGACATATGTGGCAGTAATTTAAGGCTTCGTCTCACAAACTGTCTTGCCTTCTTCCAGAACTCCTCATGCCTTGAGATTTTGCTGACATAACAAATGAAAGACTGGAGGAGACATATGAACTCAGAGAAAATATTGATAGTGTAAACGGAGTTAGTGCGCTGGTGATCTGTGGAACAAGAACAGATGGCAATCACACACCCGACTCCTCTCCAACAAAGTGAAAATGGAATATGAAATGGGAAAATTGTAATTTCCCTTTTCTGACAAGAAAATATTGTTTAAAGTGATTTAAAGACCATATCAGGGCACCACCATGACTCGATTATGCCATGTCTTCAAAATCTTCCAGAGATTTTTCAAAACCCTATCCCCTTCCAATGAGCACATGGTGTGCTGAAACACATGGGATATTAATCCACATACCATGTTTTACAGGATGGGGTTATAAGTGATTAGTCTTCTCACACATCCTTTTACAGGAATCACCCTCTGTGAAATAAGACTGGAGAGTCGAGTACTTTGTTGACCACATCAAAGAAACAGACTGGAGAGAGACAGACTGCAAACTTGGCATTGCGGGGTGTACCATACCACAAAACTTCGTAGGGTTCCAATGGAGGGATCAGACTCTGTCAGGCTGGAGGGTGTGTCCATAGTGTGCATGTGTCTCTAGAGCTGACGTCGACTGTGTAACACTCAGACAACCACAGTTTAACCAACACATGCCCAGGCAAACACACAGAAGCAATGTAATCATTGGTCAAAACAGATTCCTGCATCTCTGTCAGCACCACACACTTTCGATGGATCATGTATCTCGGAAAGACTGGATTACACAGAGACGGTGTTATGACAATTTAAAATTTGAATTGAACTCTTTTAGTGTTTTCATGTCAAAATTGACAGCGATCTAAACACAAAAATAAGCACATAACAAGGTGAGATATGTTAGGGTCAACAGAAAAACAGAATGGCGACATGTGCACCAAATAATTTTTAATTAATATAACAGCATTACTTGTATTCCTTTCACAACTTGCGTATTTGCTCGTTGAAAATCACTACATCTTTTAACAGTGCATATCAATAAATGCTTTCTTAACATGGGTGTGCTGCCCTCACAATGTGAATATGCACTAGGCCTAGAAAAAGTCTGTCAACAACAAAATGCATCCGTTTCTGGACTCCACATGGAAGTTCAATAGCATGCTATAGAGCAAACAAAAATAAATGTTATATTTCATACTCTCAAGTAATATTTTAACATTTTATCATACAGTTACAGTACCATGTCTATGAAATATCTGTGAAAAAAGTATACAATCTTTTCTTTTTCTTTCATATATTATAAAAATAATTGTCTCTGTACACATATTCAAAATGTCCCGTGGTTTGCATAATAGTTTGAGTGGATCAGTGTCTCTGGTCTTCGTCACTATAGGCCTGTGAAAAATGAAAGACAAAAACATCAGTCTCCTAGAAACCAAAATCAAGACACATTTTACCGCTAATGAGAATAATAACTGGGGCAATTACTATAAAACAGCCGTTTAATATTTGAACATGTCATAGACAAACATGAGGTGGAAAATGAGGCCTGGTGCTGCCCAGTGCAGGCTCCAACGACCATATTTTACAATAAGTTCTGGGAGAGCAGTGATTGGGGTGACTTGAGCAGCGAGCTTTGAGTTTGGTTGCTGTGGCAATGCTCTTGCCTCTCTGATAGCCAAGCAGCAGCAGCCTGCTCTCAGATCTCCCTCCAGACTGGCACACTGACACTGGGAACTGTGGGCACCTCCAGAGCCACAAGAAGGAGAACCGCAGACAACCTCAAACCAGACAGACTTTCTCCTTCTCCCATATGTTGACGCTGAGAGTTGACGCTGTCTGCTGTGTGTAAACTCAGAACCCAAGTGACTTAATGGAATTGGGCAACAGCGTTCCTGTCTCCACACATGGCCAGCCTCCACCAATCACATTTCAGAGCCACTGTGCCCTTCATTTAGCCTATAACTGTAATTGAATGGACCATAAATGAAGGTGGAGGCTTCTACAGTAAGTCGCCCATTGGTAGTTATTTGGGTAACACGTTGTGGCTCTACAAATGAGGTCACTGACAGACATTGAGGCTCTCTAAGGCAGTTGCTTAGAATAGCAAAATTGGTTTCTCGTGACCCAAATGATACAGCACCTTCTGATGTGAGTGTGTCTCTCTGCGTTTTAGGCTGTGAAGCCTCTAACTGTTCAGATTCTCACCTGAAAAGACAGATCTCTTATTGGCATCTCGGGCACCACCTGTGGAAAAATGAACACAGAAAATGTGTCATGTAGAGCGGCAAATATGCTTTTTCACAGAGTGCTGTGATTTGCTAAGAGTTATATCAGAAGAGCAAGGCAACTCTCATATTGCATGTTTCCATTAATTATAAAGCTACAGCCAGCAGCCCGTTAGCCTAGCTTACTACAGAGACTGGAAACGGGTGAAACGGTTAACCTACCAGCCCTTTTTATGCTTCAGTTTTTGTCCAGTCTTTATGCTAGGCTAAGCTAACTGGCTGTAGCTTCATGTTTAGACTGTATGAGGGTGGTATGTGTCTTATAACTTTCCACACAATAGTGAACAGAAAACTGATTCTCTACTAAGTCAGTTGCACACAGTTTGATTTTCATCATTTGTAACTAAAGCTAATGCAAAACATCACTTTTTTCATACTTTTTTTGAGGACTGTGACTGGTGTACGTGCTTAAATTGTTAACATGTCCACCAGTGCAACATCGCTTATGCTTCTGCAATTAGTGATTAACAGGAGATTAAAAACAGAAACTCTCTTTAAACACTGTAAATATTGAATCCTTTAAAGCAATCTTAACAGGTGTATTTGTAACATACTTATGCCGTTAAATTCATTAATATGCTGAATTGGATAGCCACAGCCATTAGAAACAGAGGGGTTAGGAGTGAGAAAAAGGACAGATCTCTTTCATCTCCTTTGTGGTATGTGTGGTTGTCTCATTGTGGAAGTTTATAGAATAACAGGAAATAGCTATGGATTTTTCCCCCATTATTTAGCTCTCACCATACACTTGGCGCTAGCTCAGACACATCTGCTGTGATACTGGGAAGAGGGTGTCACTGCACTAATGAAGTGAGACCCATATTCATCGACACACATGCGCATACAGGTACGGGGACAGACTCTAACACCCAAAGCAAACCAGTTTATGGTGCCTTATCGTTCGCAATAGCAATTTTGATTGAGTATTTTGGAAAACTTCTAAGCAAGTAGGCAGTTGAAGATTTCCCTGATTGCTCCTCTGTTTATAGATTATAATCTTCTTTTAAATCTTAATTGTGGTACAAATTGAGATTTCAGTGAACAGTCCTGTGGGCCCTCTCTCACGCCAGAAAGTGCTTTGTCACGTCTTGTGGCTGCTGGGTCTCTTTTTCTCTGTCAGTCTCTCTCTCTCTCTATGTCTGAGCCAATTCAATGTGTGGCTCATATCCTTTCTCAACATGCCACTACCATTGCCAAGGCTTAGAGCAGGCCCCCCAGGGGCTATTAGGAAAATGTATCTATCTATTTTGCAAAATGCACATTTGGCAAAACAACAGTCCTCTAGAGGAACTTGTCAGAAGACTTATATTTCCATGTGAAATCCATTTGCCTGGTTGATCTTTTGTTTGACTGGAATTCTTACATTATGATGTCAATAAAAACAGTTTGTTAGTTTGCTGGTTATACAGTTAATCTGTCTGTCCATCCAACTTGTTGGCCCAGGGAAAGATATCTGGACAACTACAAGTAAGATTACGATGACGTTTGTACGCTAAAGTCATAATTTTCTACTTGGCAAACACTGTGGTCCAAAAGGTATCTCAAACATCAAAGGCTAGATTTCCACATAATTACGTTTGGACTTTCACTGTCCCAAAAGGATTTGTTGATATGTTTTTGGTGTCTCTGTATCCTTCTATGTGGCCAAACTCTCTGTTTGTATTACCACTTGCACAGTATGGGTAGATTGCCATTATGTGCACTGAGAACATTCATTCATTCATTCATTCCGCAGTGAATGCACCTTGTGGACTCCACTTTCCACTTCTGAGCTTCTTGCTTTCGCAATCCTTAGGCAAAAATATTCACTTTACAGACCATATATAAAATAATTTTAGAATTATAATCTGGCCATGAAATTTGCTGAGCACATTATTGCTACCAGGGACAATAACTATGGATTTTAATAAGCCTACAGTTCTTCTTTTAGTACCGCCATTAGGACAAATTGTTACACTTTAATTCCCTCTACTGGTAAGACTAAGAATAGCTAAATTCTCAGTGCGCTGTCCAACATCTTTGTACCCCACAATCTACTATTCTGCAGAGATATATAATGTTTATACATAAGTTAGTTTTGTCCAGCTTCAATATAAATTCATAAAAACATCTCAGAGGATCAGAGAAGTTTCACCATATATTCACTGTTAAGAAAGCATACATTTGACAGTTTGTTAGTGGACCTCAGTGAATTGAGGACTACAAGCCTCTGACAATCAGACCATATTGCCACATACATTCATCTGATTTATGTACCAGAACATTCAAGGAGGTCTGATCTAATTCTGTCATGTTCAAAGCCAGAGCAATATGCTGTACTGTATCCCAGCCAGACCACTACTATGACTGGATTTACGACTTTAAAGCAAGAACCGTTCATTTCTATCGACTGGATCCTCATAGAGATACAGTATATCTCCAGCAAGATGCCAGGAAAAAAAGTTTTACATGACAACCCAATGAAACCCCCCAGGATGTGTGAGATGTGGAATTTTTTTTTTTTACAATTGTACAAGGAATACTTGCACATTAATCTCCACTTTTTAATAGATCTATAGCCACTTTAATGCATTAGTTACTCACTGTGGTAAAGTGACATTACAGTAATGAAATGAGCCTCAGGTCTTAGAGAGAAAAAAAACTGTGGGATGGTAAAAACATTAGAGGGGCAATTTGTCAGATTTGTGAACTGTGGATTCAACTGAGAGACTTTGAGAAAGAAACTGAACTGAACTGTTTGCTCTCTCCAGTAATGACAACCTGAATGAGGAGGTGATAAACAATCAAATGCAGGGTTTAAAAAAATACACAAAGACAGAAGGGAGGAAGAGTAAGGTACATTACTCACTTTTATCCTGTTCAGGAGGCTCCAGGATGTCACTGTCTGTGTCACTGGGAATATGCCACGGCTGTCGGATGGCCTGTAACTGCTGGTAAAACTCATCCTGATATGGAAAATAGATCATAAAAGAACGGAAATTATTAAATAAATTGTTAACTCATACTCTGTGGAGATAATAGAAGAAATCAGTCTGTGAATGTATCCATCTGTTTGCCTGTCTACATATACTGTACATGTCTTATCCAGGGGTCAAAGACATAGGTAAAAAAAAAAGGCATTCAGTTAAGCTGTAAGATCTCATCAATTTCAAAAGGTCTTCACATTCACACCAGTTTTAGGTTCTCATGGTGTTACATGAAAAGTGACAATGACCCAATGAAAAGGATTAACAGTAAAATACAACATCCTCAAGCAAAGATGTCATAAACTGACACACACACACACACACACACACTAGATATAGCGATACTAAAGTCAATAATCTTATATACTGAAAGTCCTAAAACTACAATTACAAAAGCCTTCTTTTCTGTCTTCTTATTTTTCAGTGATAGAACGATGGAGGCCCAATCTTTTAAAAGAAAGGTTCAGGATTCCTGAACTCTAAACAGGCCTCCTTCAGGGGCTTTAGTCCTTCTATGTGAGACCAGGTGGCCTCAATAAAAGCAGACTGGTTGCACTAGTGTTTTGGATAATCTCACTCTGTGTCAACTAGCATAACTGTCAAAGAGCATACAGAGGGACTGCAAAATTCCTGCCCACTATTAATAAAGCCTTCAAATAGGTCTCATATTTAACAGCGCCACTGTTAAGTAAATCATGAAAGGAATATAAGAAAGAAATACCATTGAAAGTTTTCCTTTTATGCCAGACTAATTTTTCCACAATGAAATGACATACTACTGTATGGACCTCCATGACTCTCCACTAAACCCCACACGAAGCCTGTGTGCGAGTGTTTGTGAGGGTATGCACATGTGTGACATTGTGTGTGCTGGTGCTCTCAGTCATAATCTTCCTGTGTAAAGGCTCTCATGTTCTACAGCCAACTTTACTTGGGCGATGAGCCTATTTGACACTCAGCACACAAGTTCACTCTCACCATACTAAAACATTACAATTAGTTATTTTCAGGTCTATGACCCAAAGTTTATGACAATCTGACACACGGTGTGTATACTTGATCTATTTCAGCAATTTCTTTGCTGTCACATTTCAACTTTGCCTCCTCCTCATCATTGATTATTTTCTTATATTAGGACACCTTGTCATGTATTATTGCACATGACCTCTGAACAGCGAGTTTTGTTTTTGCTGATATATATATATATATCTCTTTTGGGTCTTACCTCAGACAGATATGCCCGTAGGCTGGCACCAAGGCTGTCTGTAGTGCTTAGTCCAGGAGGGGTGAGCAGCGGTCTGGGGTGTGTGGGCTGACATGTGGGTGTCACAGGGCGACTTCGCGACCTCCTGAAGGTCACCTCTTTATGAGATCCAGGGTTAAAGGTGGAGCGTGTCAGTAAACTATTTGGGGTCAGGGGCCTGCTGGGCGTTCTGGGGGTTTGAGTCCTGCTCCCAGGGTTGCTGGGAGATTGAGTCCGACCCATGACCAGGGAGGTGGGCTTGGGGCTGAGCAAAGGGAGGCCCACACCGCAGGTCTTGCCTGAGAAGCTGCCAACAGGAGACTGGGGTCTAGAGACCAGGCTGGGGAGAGGGAGGGTGTCGGGTAGTGTTCTGTGGCGCAGAGGGGTGTGGAGCAGACTGCTGTGCGGACTATTGGTGCTCCGAGTGGTCATTTTCCCTACTTCTGCCAGCTTGGCCAGGTCCTTCTCAACCTCTGGAGGAATAAAAAGGGGAGATAATCCAAATGAAAATCCAGATTTCATACTTAAAACGAAAGAGTCAGATACAGTAATTGAGGAAGTGAGTTGGTAGTTTGCTCATTTAAAATCTATTTTCCGCAACACATGTTTAAACTGTTTTAATATGTACACAACAAATGTAACACAACGATGCCTATAACACAAATCCAATTTATTCAAAAATAAAGTCAGGCTTATTTTTAATGACATGTTCAGAGGCTGTGCTATGAGGTTAGAATATGTTCTACAAGACTGATGATTCACAAACTTTACTGAGCATTAAAGTGGGCGAGACTGCATGGTTTAATCCTTCTTCTGGGCAATGATGACAATATTTATAGACCCTGTAAATTGTGGTGAATCCAGCTTCCTCTGTCAGAAAAGGTTCCAAGTTGATATACAGTTAGCACAGCCTAGTAAAAAAAATGTTCCTGTTTCTGACAAAAACACATTTGTTTGCCTCACTGGTAGTCTCAAAATCATGTTTGTTTGTGAAAGATGGGATGCTGCCAACTTCTGTGATAAACATCTGTGTAATTTTTTCCGTGTTTTATGCTTTTGTTCAAGATCTTGGATTTGGATTCAACAAACCAGCCTGGGAGTTATAATTTGAGAGGGATCATTTCAAGAATGACTCATCAGCAGCAAGTATTTCTGGAAAAACTGTATATGTGTGATGTTAAATAAACAACAAAAAGGAAGCAGGACAATTATTTCACAAACCTTGACTTTCTTGTTTTTGAGCAAATGGTGCTCTCCTATACAAACAATACTTTTCCACGCACAAATGTGAAGCATATGCTCCTATTCACTGACAAATATCCATTTATTTGAAAACGTCTGCAATGCTACTCTAAATTCAGCTTTGGGACATTACTTAGTTGGTTTGAAATCTTTTCCAGACTGTTTTGTATACAATTCTTCAGGGATCAAATACATTTAATTCTCTGACATGCGTAATTAGATTGCTGTTTCTGTGCTTAATCAGCTCTGATTGTGTGGAGGTCAACCTTTACAGTGAGATACAAAGCAGAGCGCATACTGCTTAGTTCCTTGCCCTTGTGTTCCATAATATGCATGTGCACAGCATGACATTGTGTCTGTGTTGCTTTAACCCTAGTACATTCTACACATGTTACTTCTCTAAATAGGAAAAGGAAAACTAAAGATACAGGTTACAGCTTGGCCTTTATTGGCCTCACTCGCACTAAAAGTTGGATGATGATTAACTTTGTGTGGTGTTCAGGGCATATCATGACATCAGCTTGTGGCAACGGCCGGACTGTAGTATGTAACATTAGTCTGCATAGTCTGCATGAACTGCTAGATGGCGACCATAAACCTGCTGGATGGCAATTAAATGATGATTATATACAGAAGAAAAATTGGTGTAAACGGAAGTTCCACATGATGATTTTTCAGTCAAAGCTCTTAACCACCCACACAAGTCCACCACGACAGATGTTATCATTATATTGTAAACAGGATATGTTCATTAGTAATCTGTTCCCTAAAAGTTGATATTTTCATCTCAGGTTATTTACTAGTATAATGATAAACACCACATGTTTTTGTTGTGAAAATCTTTCTCCCTTCCGTAAATGGTTGATCCACTCATGATTTTATTGTAAACCAGTTGCTTCCCCCAACTTCCTGGCATTAATGGTTAGCCTATCACAAGCAGCTTTATTTTGAAATGATGTTCAGTTGACTGTGAGATGGAGCACGGTATTTCTGTGTAAAACACAGACACTGATATAAAATGACGGCTCCTAGAGATCAAAAAGGTAGCATAAAAATCCATATGGTATGACCCTTTGATAAATTTTGATCCAATCTTTCAGTAATAACTGGAAAAGAAAGAAAGATGGGAAGAAAATGAGACAGAAAAAGACAGAGGGAAGGAGACAAGAAGAAATAGAAACAGATCTAATCTATTAAAGTCTTTGATCAAGCAGCAGTTGCACATGGTGAGAGAGTACAGGGCCACAGCACGCTATGCAACCATTCAGAGCTCATGCAAACTTTATTAGGTCCCTCTTCTGAAAATAAACTAAACCACTAATGACATATCGCTTGTCTGTATTTCATCTGCAGGCTTACAATACAACATACTGCCTGCCTGAAAAAAATTAAATACTAGCCATTGTCCCTGGATAGATAAATTAAGTACAAATATGGCCAGAAGAACACATTCCTAACATGGTGTAACTAGGACCGGGCGTTGAAACGCAGTACTTTTTAAATACAACATTAAGTATTAAAAAGTGTCAAAAATCTAAATCTGGCATTGAAAGCTTGATTTCATATTTCAGGCTCTAAATCAGGAAACTCTTTACTTTATCTGAGCAAGAGTCTTCATCCAACACTGAAGAATTGAGCAGTTTGGAATGTTTTGTAAAATGGAAAAAAGGGGTTAAAATATGTTAATATTCCCGAAACTACAGTATCATATCCGTAGGTGAAACTGCTATCAAATTAAACTATATTTAATAACAGCATTTAATGACACATTTAAAGGAGCAATCATTTATTTTTATATTATGAAAACATTTTGATCCATTTCATCACAAAAGGCAGACTAGCGGTGGTTTCACGACCACATAATTGGTGTAACAATATAAGATGAAAAGTGAGGCTCTGGCTCCAAACGTGGAAAGTATTAGCAGCTAATAAAGGCTTGAAAGAGTTGAATTAGCTTGTTGAACAGCAATTGCCTAGTGGGAGCCTTTGGCCTGAATATTCAGTAACTCAGCATAAAACAACTAGAAATCAATGCCATCTGAAGACCTCTGGGGCAAAACTGAGTTAACACAAATAGTCCTCTATGGTGCTAGCTAAACGCCAGCGTGCTGTTTTGTTCTGTAGGCACTGAGGGAACTGGTGTGTGCAGTGCCAATGTGCAGAAGAGCTGAGAAGATCAGATCAGCTGGGACCACTGACAGTAATAGGTTCACTAAGTAGGACCAATATGCTTCATATGAGGCTGGTATGTGAAGGCATGTACGAGGTCTTTACGCAAACAGTCTCTGTCAGACAGAGTGGGAGGACATGCATAAACAAACAAGTGGGTGACACATGATGGTAAATGACGACATTCCCTCTGGCCTCCACTCCAGGCTTTCATCTGATTCATGAGTGGATACGCACTTGATCATCACGACAACAAAAGCAGTCTCTGAGTCACCCAGACGTCACATATTTCAAAAGATGAGCCTTCAACTTCATCAGGAATTAAGGATTTCCAAAATGCCACACAAATTTAATTTTGTCAGACAAAATCAGTCTCCAGCACATTATTTGTTTATTGATTGAGTTGAAATGAATTCCTGGCATGTGGAAATTGTTTTTCTCTTTAGTCTTGACACATTTTAGCAGGAAAATCAGGTTTTAATTAACCAAGATTTTTTTTTTTTTTGCCAAAAGCAGTGCATTCTTTAGCTGGACTCTCACCCCTCCACTCCTTGTAAGTGCTCTCTAAACTGTTTTCTATTTCATAAGTCTTGGTAGTTCAAAGTGTGTGTGTGTGTGTGTGTGTGTGTGTGTGTGTGTGTGTGTGTGTGTGTGTCAATGTTTGCACAGTGTAGACTATGTTTTGAATTACAAAGGAATGATTTGATCTGACTTACCCATACTATTCATCACTCAAACCATTATTAACTACACACTTATATATGGCACAAAGGCACAGCACACATACATGCACACCACACAGGACTGCCTACCGGCAAGCTGTTTGCCCATATTCTCCAGCTCTTTAGAAAAGAGGGAGTCACCCAGTAGCAGGCCCGTCTGCCCGACAGAGCTCCCACCTCTTACAGCCTTCAGATCAGCCTCCCAGACAGCCTGGCGCTGGTTAGCGAGGGGAACAGAAAAGAGAGAAAGTCATATTAGACGAAAGACCCTACAATTAACTCTTTATATAATTTTCAGCTATTGCTGGAAATATCTGAGCCATATCTGCTGGAAAAAAGGGGGCAATTATTATTTTATAGGCTTTAGAAAAACACAAGAAACCACAGCAAGTGCAGATGAAAGCGTAGAGCATGCACTGCACTCTGTTTAGAGAATGCGGGATGCTAGACTGTCAGTAGCAGTTCTGAACATTTTTGTAGAACTATCAGTAAATCAAGGAGCTTCTATGCACACTGGTCTGTTGGCAGTAAATCTTGCACCAGCAGTTAAAGGAACAATAAATCAGCCATTTTGGATAGATCAAGAGCACATGATATTGTTATTATACAAAAATAAAGATGATCGTATTCCAAAGCATATGAAAGAAAATAAATTCTAAAAACGCAGATTGGATCACTTAAAGGGTCTGCTTTGGCCTATTTTGTTCCTACCTCTTCTTGGCCAAGTGTATGATTTGGAAAGGGACCTGTTAGACAGACTCAGGTTGCCAAGCCCTGTAATGACAGCATGCCTAATCCTCCGATTTATTCCTTTGATGGGACACAAGTGGCCAGATGATCTGTTAAGCCAGTGGACCAGGCGCACAAGAGGTTCAAGCACAGGTGAGATATAAAATCTGTCAGCCGTAATTCCACCTCCTGTAATTTTGGTTTACACTACATAAGTTACGATTCCTCCGATGCCAGCACTTACATCATTGAATGTGCTAAGCGCGTAATGAGAGACAGAGTTGACTTGACACAGTGCTGACGCAGTATAAGGCTCTTGGAGATCTGGTGATATTGTATACACACAGCGCAGTCTTCCAACAACATTTAAAGACAAACATGGGATGCAACAGGCTACTCATTTTCTGTTTTTCAGGATTCAAAGTGGACTCAAAACTCCCAAGAAGAGGTAGGATGAAAAATAAACGAAACTGCTCTCCTCAGATAAATGACAGAACATGATTCCCAGGGTCTATGGCATTGATCTTTGTGTCTGTCAGATACATGAGGCGTTCTGTGGCAGCAGAACCACACCACCACAAGCCAATTCTTAATTACAGCCCTCATAAAGCAGCAAGGCGGGTTATACATTACAACTGAATCCCCTCTCCAACTTTAATTCTATCTCTTTGGTGGTTTCCCCCCAAATCCAACAGCATGACATCACTGTGTCCCTCTCTCCCTCTGGGTCTTCTCAGCTATGGCAAACAAGGCCACCAACAGATTCTTATTTTAAGTTTCCCAAATGCATTCTCATATGCTTTATTATACTGTAAGTCATAATATTATAAAGTTGTTATAGATATATTTCAAGGTTGGTTATATAAGAAAGGCAACTGGGCAAAAACATTATCATGTTGCCTTTTAAAAGCCCAATTTTGCTTCTTAAGATAAGTCTCAACACATTGAGATTTACTCTCATCAGCCGTGTCCACAGCTTTGCATTTGCATTGCTCCTGCCCTCAAGCTCATCTGTCCACTGACGGAAAGACTATACTGTAATCAGGACCATATATCCTGGAGACTGCAGACCAGAGGCTAAAGCTGGTGATACTGTACATTCCCATGGCTGGGAGAACAAACAGGATATACCGAGTCTGCAAGCAATTCACTTAGATAACATCAATAAATAAACAGACGCTACAATCAAAATATGACGGTTGTTTCATCAAGTTTGGTGAAGACATGCATATTTACAAAGTAATTTGGAAGAAGCACAATGAAGTGATGAAAAGTGATTTCCCTTCCCCATAGTTTAACGCGGCTATTGTCCTTATCAGCGACAATGTATCACATGAGCGCAAAGCTTTTTTATCCTTTGTTTGGATGCTTAGATTTGATGCTTTAATCTGCACAGACAAAGCAATGAGAAAGAATGTCTTTTTATCTCCAAAATAAAGAGCAGCTATGATTTTGCAATGACTTATGAGTATATTAATGTCAGTGGCTCAAAGCCCAAGTTGTATAATCTCCCTCCCAGTATGACAAAACTAAAAGACCTAAAAGAGAACAGGGGAAAACCCCTCTGGTGATGCTTCTGCCCGACTAACAAACAAGGGTCTCGGTTCTAGGCAAATTGATTCCATATTGAGAGCAAACAAGACAGAAAGAGAGAGGATGGAAGTCTAAAGTTAAATATTTTATAGCCTGCATGTGTACAGCTATACGTGTGTGGTCAGCAGTAATAATCACCACAATCTGGGGTTTGGTCCAACATTGCCCTCCACACAACAAGAACTGCTCTGGATGCGTGCATGCAGTCACAGATCTCCGACGTGGTTGGGCCTGGTTGGAGGTTTAAGCCTACTGCTGGGTTTGCAAAGCACAATTGATGGACTCTCTTGTTGTGGTCAGGCAGAGTAACATAGGGACAAATACACACACACCCACAAAACCATGTATACAACAACACATATGTATACACACACAGGTGAGCAGCATTTATCTCGGCCCAAATTGACAAACTTGTTCCTTTGGGTGATAAACTTTCAAACTAGTGGTGTTTCTACATCATGGACTGCATTGAACGTAGTTCTTCTAAAACACAAATGGAAACCTCAAGGAAAATCACCTCCTCTAGCAAAGAGGAAGATTAAAACCGAATAAGACTTATAAATATGCCCTTTTGGGAATTTTGTGTGACTGCTACATCAGCTTTGCAATGCCAGACTATAATCTCATGAGATCAGATTACGCTCCATGTAAATCTTGAAACCACCCTACACGTGAAAACCAGGTGCAAAGGCCAATGGCAGCCCAGCAAGTACTGCTTTTATCAACCACCACTGAGTTAGCACAGCCAAAAGCAAACAGGATGTTGACAATAACACAGTTGTATTCAAGCATTACAAAGACAGGTTGTATTACATACTGTATCCCTCTGTCATTAAAGAACGACCAACAGAGAAAATTAAGTGGTGTGCCAAATATATGGGATATGGTGTTTACATGGGTAAGTAAAATATTTGAAAATCCCAAATATAAGTGAACCATTAAATATAAGTAAAGCAAGCCTCTCAAACAATGCTGTGCCTCTGGGGCAGCTTAGTCATGACATTTCTTTAGCACTCTCAGTGAAGGTGGGTTACTGAGTGCATGCTGTACCCTAAAGATGGCAGAACTACAGCTGCTTGAGAGCACAGCAAGCAAAAAATAATCAAAATGTAACTTCTTTTAGGTTGAAATGAAAATAAAATTTAGGTTGCAATTGCGTGTGATAAGAATTTCTGATGCAACTCTTCTGGCTCGGGCTTAAGAAAAAGAAATATAAAAGAAATGTCACATTGAAAAGAAACAGAATAAGCTCACTAGCACACACAGCTCACATATTGTATTCTAACAATAGCTTAGGGCATATAGCATGCAGATGACACATAAAGAAAAATCACTAATATGGAAAATCTGGAAATCTTAAACAAACCATCAGAGGAATAAAATTGCAGTAGAGCCATCCTCTAAAATCACAGATTTGCTCAGAGGATAACCATGTATGCATCATTACGGAGGTGTGGAGAGCAGACTGGTGCCAAATATAAAAAGCCATACAGTGTATTGTGTAAATTCTGCCAAATTTTCCCTGGAAACAAAAATAAACCATCACAATGGCCCTGCCTTGTATCATACACATGGCATTGCATCACACTAATTATCTTATTTCTAACATATAAATGAACAATTTCCCCTGGCAGATTTTATGATGGTAACACCCATACAACTCAGAGCTAAATTTGATTAAAACATATCACTTAACACTTACAAAGGAAACTATAGAAGAATTTACTCGGGGAATTTGCTCTGGCGATTGCTTTAGGAAAGTATGTGTCTTTATGGGGCAATTATCACCTTAAGGAGCTGGCAGAGGCAGGGGGTCTGTCGGACTAATAATGATAACCATTAACAGTGTTTACTTTCCAACATCACCAACTTTTTACTGCCCGAACCAGGGCAATGTACAATGCAAGGCATACTCCATTTTATGACAGCCATGCATGATGAAATGTGCTAATCTTGAAAAATGTCAAACCTAGAAAAAGTTACATGCATCCTTCTTTAGCACTAATGACCAGCACCAAGTGAAGAAACAACTGCACACTTTTCTACCAATGTAAAGGACGCTTGTGTTCTCAAAAATATATGTACCTAAGCAACTGCTTTAAGAGGAGATATATGTAAATTTAAAAAAAGGAAGCACAATCAGGTACGGAGGCTGAGTTATTTCTTATACTGTATAACTTCAAACATTGTGTTTTTTTCCAAATAAGCTCATGAACGCATTACATTTATTTTCCATACTGTATAGTGATTGTGCCCCACAAGCTCCTAAAGGACCAGTTAAACTAACCAGCTATTACAAATTGCATTTGTCTTTCAAAGCCAGCCAAACATAAGCAATTAAACACAAAACAACCACATTAGCTAGAGTAGATGACAGGAGACATTTGCACTTGCTGTTTCCATATGGGACACATTAGTACCTTGTTCTTAAGTGTGCCAGACAGGGCTTAACCTATGGAGATGTGGTGTGAGGGGAGCGATGGAGTGTTCAGTCCCCGGGTTTAAGCAGCTGGAAAAATAAAGGCTCAATGTGGATGTGAAGGTCAGTGGTAAGGGGGACATCAGATTTAGCAGGAAGA
Organism: Nannoperca obscura; assembly: GCA_036024295.1. NCBI lineage: Eukaryota > Metazoa > Chordata > Actinopteri > Centrarchiformes > Percichthyidae > Nannoperca > Nannoperca obscura. The sequence continues at coordinate 29,801 of JAVQJL010039335.1, forward strand.
TAAATTAATCTGCTTAAATCTCTGAGTTAGAAAATATGCGGTAATCAAATTAACCCTGGCACCTATCACCTGGTCAAGCCTTAGCTTTTCACTTGAAACATTTGAGAAAATTAGTATAAAAATGGCAGTTTAATGTTCTAAGGTGCACAGTTTCTCTAATTTCTGGATAATGGCTAGTGTATTTGGCCTAATCCCTTAGACTTCCGACTACAGGCTTTGATTCGACAGGGCCTTCGGTCTCTAAAGTCTGCTCCCAGTTAGTCCTGAGCCTCTCTGCATCTGCTGCACACACGGAGCAACACTTTGGCTCCAAACCCCTTTCTTTAAAAACGCCGTAAAAGGCCTTGTCTAACACATAGATTGGGCAATTATAAAAAAGGTATTGGTTTTTTTGGGGGGGGTAATTATACAAAAGGTACCGGCGTCTTAGCTGACCACTTTATTAACAGCATGTGAGTGTCTGCCTGTGTCTGAGTCTGGTGTGTGTGGCAGCAGACAGATTTCTTCCCTCGAAGCATGTGAGGTTATCACGGAACGCTTGTATTGAACAAAACATGGCAACAAAACTGGTATTGTATAAAACGTATAAATCAGCCTCAATTGTTGTTGTGCCACAAGATATTGTTTTCATTTAAACGTTCCAGATGCCCTGAGAGACAGGCAAAGTGATATAGGGAGATTTCTAATTGGGGTATCACTTGTGCAGCAGCTGTTGTGTAAGCTGAAATGCCCACATAAAGATGGATCAGTTTTGCTTGGGTCTTGTCCTATTAACAAGAGGCTTGAGGTGGTTTTGGCTCACTCTCGGACAATAGAGGCTTAGGAGGAGAGAGAGACATGGTAATTGATGGCTGTAAAGTGATCTTAATTGTTTGGTGATGGATGTAGGGAGGACACTTACAGAGGCTGACACTTGAGACAAGGCATCGCATTCCTGCAACCGTCCCGCCACTGTGTCCACCCCGGGCAATGGAGCTGCTCCAGACAACGCACACAAACAGGATTAAAAAAAAGAAGGACAGAGCCGAGCATGAGACAACAAGAATGTAAAGACAGGACCAAAAAAAAGAATGTAAATAACTACTATGAATTTGAGCTGTGTTGTGCAACTTACATGAGATGTCAGGTACAGCTTGTTCAGATATGTGGGGCCTGTGCTCCTCTTCAGATCTGGTGTCTGATAGACTGTCCCCCTGCAACCTAGAGACAACACGTAATACATATACAGTACTGTAAACAATGGCAGTCGAGTTTAAATTATCTCTGAAATCAGCATTTTTCAGCCACAACTCTATGATGCATGTTTGGAATTGAATGCCGGATGACGAAAAGACAAGCAAGTCTCTGTCGGTCTGAGGTGATGAAACAAAGAGGAAGTGTTTCACGAGTTGGTGAACTCTTCTTCTGCAAATTCTGGGATTGTACCAAGAAAAGAAGAACATGGGGGTCAATTTTGTGACAGAAATCCTATCTCTTCATCACAGCTTCTCTTCCTGATGAAAATAAATCTGACCATAGTATGTTGACACGAAACCGCAGTAATGCATTCACAGACTTATGGTGCAGGGATACAATTGTACACAGTTCACTTGTCTCAGAAGGAAATTCACTGTTTACTGAAAAAGCAAAACTGAAAAACTGGCACAGTGTTTCCTCTTAAATCATTCAGTTACTGCTCTTTATCATAATGTGTTCCAAGCCCCTATATAGCTTTTTTCCCAAAGATATCTGTTTGGACTGAAATGGAAGCCTGAGAGATTTTTTCTTAAGGTACTAAAAGATTGAAGTTTTCCTGAGATAGGAAAGTATGGTGTGGGTGAAAGACAAACAGAGATTAAAATGCCTTTTCAGTGGGAAGATAAACATATTACAAGTGACTTTTCACAGCATTTACACTCTTTTGCAAACTAATTTGCACAACTCTAACATCCGTATGGAATTAAACACAGCATTTATTTTTCTAAAGCATAGTTTTAACGACTGTAAATCATACCACACATTAACTGTAATTACACACTACTTTAGCTCTACTGCATGCTATTTCCATGTCATCTACGCAACCATTAGCTGAAGACAAAGGAAAGCAATCCATATGCCTTTATGGCTCGTCTGCATTCCGTCACAGCCGCAGGACCTCTTGGTTTCTACCTCTACGATGAGGGTAAAAGCAGAACGTAGCTTTTTAAAGTGTATTCTGTTTCTCTCCTTCTTTAATACATCCTTCTCCTTGTCTCTCACTCTCTTTAATGGTCTTTATAAGACCATTAAAAAGTACCCAAGATGACAATAACAAGGCCTTCCCGTTCTCTGAACAAAATCTGCTCATAGCCGCAAGTCCTGACTACCATTCCCTCAGTACATTCCTGATATGAAAGCAATTAATTTAATGAGAACTACAAGCCCAAAAGAGGTTTGTGGAGATCTATCCATTTCCTTGGACCATGCCGCCAACTCCTCCGGACTGTGCCCAAGATCTGGGATGCGTTTGCACACAGGAGGTTTTGTGGCAGGAGCACATAGCCATTAAAAGAACTGATCGGGTGTATGAAGGAGGTGGATGAAATGCTGGTGTGACCACAGCTATAGCCCAAGAGACAGAGACATGCCCACAACACACAGGCCACACGGCACTTTACACTTCAACCAACCAGTACAGAGCCAGAGGAAGCATCGTGTTTCCTGACCTGCCACTGCTGGTTAGGAGCCACACAGGCTGACTGGACTGTTGGGTGGTACGGACAGTGTCTGGACAGAAGGAAGGGAAAAGGGCAATGGCCGAGGAAGGTGTCTGAAGGGTGGCAAAGTTTGAGGTCAGCCAGTTCAAAAAGAAAAGTGATACTACCATGCAAGGCTCACTTGTAATACATTTAAACTAAATGAATCAATAAAGATAATATACACATATTACAAAGTAAAGTATATACATAATATTTCAAATAATATATACTTTTTAAAGAAAACATTCCTGATTTTAAAGATTTCACAAATTAGCTCAGGTAAACTGACCCCAACCCTACAGTCCACAATGGCAAATATAATATTTTCTTTAATAGAATATACTTGGATACTTCTTTAAAGGGTTTTCTCAAAATATTTTTTGTCTGTATGATGTTATTGTGTTGTTTACAGTCTACAGTAATTCATTTACAGCTTATGTCCTTGGCCTGTAACATTACAGGTGGATCTTGAACACAGTAATATACGGTAGCGCTGCTGGAAATTGATAAATTCTCACTGGGGAGAAACCGAGTTGTCGCCTTCACGCTGTGGGTGTGAAAGTAAGTGTCGCCTCTCCTTGGCCTTGGGTGGTATATGGTAAAGCCAAGTGGCTCAGTCTCGTTTGACTGCTTTGACAACTAGAGGAAGCGAATACAGTTGTACATGCTTTTGAACAAAAGTGTAATGCGCAGGATGCTGGACCTCACTGACCCGCTGACATGCAGAAATAAAGGAGCTGGATTTTAATATTTGCCTGAGGGGTGACGGGTATGTGAGGAATGCTTGTCCAACTTGGGTCAGTGTTCACAGCTCCATACAGGACCAAGCAACCCTTTACTATCTTTGAGAGAGTTATACAACATAAGAAAAATGCACCCAATGTTCTCTGGCATTAATTTCATACTAAACTAACTGTAAAAAAATAACTTCAGCCTGCGTGCAAGTTCACATCTGTACAGTAGTACTGTCCGCAGGTGTGAAACACAAAGGCACTAACTGTGCCACATATGTTAGTGTTCTGAAAAGTGTTTCTGGCAATGCCATTAAGACAGAGTGCTAATGCACACAGCAAAAAGGCTCTGTTAGGATTGCCTCCCTCCAAACTGCTCCCTGACCTCTGCCTCCACTATCTTCTGCTCACAGAGGCTTTGTGTGTGTATGCAGGCAAAGACATGCACACGTTTCATCCATGGATTCATGAATATCTATGCGTGTGTGTGTGTGTGTGTGTGTGTGAGAGAGTGTGTGCATGCCTAAACTCCTGCACAACTCCTGATTTCAGAATTACGTGTCTCCAGAATAGCACGAAAGGCCTACCATGCCTGCAACACTTTTCCAGCTTAGTGATCCGTTTATGGCCCTTACACTCACCAAAAATGACTATGAACGACCACGACTCCTTCGCTAGTAAAACTTGGGAAGGATTTTGTGGTCAGGTTATAGAGGACAAAGCAAGAATTTGGACTGAACCAGCAGGAAAGAGGAAGACAGAGAAGGAGAACAGATGTCTGACATTTCAGTCACCAAGAAAACTCAGTGCACAAGCCAAAAGCGACTCCAGATACAGATGCTGCTTTGCTCTGCCGCTGATCCGACCCGTGGACTCAATGATAAGCCAAAGGTATAAACTATTTGCTTAAAACCATCCAGTCGATAAACTGCCAACAGAAAATCCTTCCATCCTCCTGCAGAACTTCTGACAACATCCCGCAGCCTGTGCGTGGAGCAAAACTGATAAGCAGCGTGAATGAAAGAAGAGTAGGAAACAAACAAATTCCAAACAGAGGAGGCCGTGCAGGCAGATGTGTGCCTGGCGTCTCATCGAACTGATACCCGTTTATCTTTGACTGGCATCAGGGAAGAGTCCTGCCCACACCTGCCTATGGTATCACACCCAACACTGAGAAATTTGAGCTCCAAGACCGATGCTGTGGATCCGGGGGAAGAGGAAATGTGTCAGAAGGAAAACAACTGTGATAAAGAGAAAAAGGCTGATAATGTAGCTGATTACTAGTGCTCGGGCTGATTTGTGAAAACAAGCAAGACCGGAATGCACTTCAGATATGATATTATTCTCTTTTCTCAATGTTGAAGTATCCTACCTCTGATACTGTTATGATTAGGGCTGCTCCCCCTCTCCTTCTCCTATTTTCTCCTGGTTTTCCCTGTCTCCATGTTTTCTGTGTGTCTCCAGTCTGTCTATCTGTGTGGTGTTTGTCTAAGCCCGGGCAGGGCTGTCCGATTCCTGCTCCCGTGGATCTTCCGGCAAAGCTGTGGCTCATCTAGTAATCACCCTCGCAGTACTGCTCTCCAGTCTAGTCAGATCTTCCGTGTGTGAATGCTCTCTGATTCCTGTTCTCTTGTGCTCCAGGTCAAATTCCTCATCTGGTTACCTGCCTGCCGAGCCTGCCTGTTTTCTGGGATCCCACCTGCCTCTCTGCCTGCCTGGCTCCAGCATCCACTCCACAGTCTCCAAGCCTCAATAAAATTACTGTTACTTTCCTGAACTTTCTGTGTTTCAGATTCTGCTTTCCGGGGTCAAAGCTGCCTAAATACAACCGATACAGATGCAGGGAGAGTGGGTGGGTTGTGAGTGGGAGTGGAGGGTGGAGGGTGGGGTACAAGTAGCATGTCATGACCCGGGAAAGCACAAGTTTGGATAGCCACAACTTTACTGTAGCTATAATGTATTTGAATCCATAGGATTTAAAGCCTTAGAGGTATAGTTTGACATTTTGGGAAATGCACTTATCTGCCTTATTGCCGAGAGTTAGATGATCAGATCAGATCAGAAACCACTCTCATGTCTGTCCAGTAAATCTAAAGCTACAGCCAACAGCACATAACCCCCTGTTAAACCACAACTTGTCAATTTTACACCTGCTTCCAGTCTTTATGCTAAGCTAAGCCATACGTCTGCTGGCTGTAGTCATATATTTACCGGACAGACATGAGTGTGGTATCCACCTACTCATCTAATTCTAAGAGAATTTCCCAAAATGTAAAACTATTCCTTTAAATCCCCATAAGTACAGACTGATTCTACAGAGCTGTGTTGTTTAAAAAAAAACCACAATCTCTATCCAAGGCACCAGATAAGAGAAGGTGGAAACATTTACCTGGCACACCTAGAGCAGATGTTGAGTGTAACTCTGGCTTGCGGTTCAGGCTGATAGGAACTGCGTCCCTGGCTGAACTTACTGCCGGATGGCGCCAAGCTCATCACACCCTCCATCCTCAGGTCATCCAGGTCCTCTGAGGTGGGAGGGAACCAAAGAGACACAAGAAGAGAAAGAGGACAGAGAATGAAGCCAAGGAAGAGGGAGAGAAAACAAGGGGGAGAAAGGACAGTCATTAATCATGCTTAGGTCTCTAACTTGTCAATATGATGCCCAGTGATGACAGCCAACTTAGAGCCAAAAGGAGCAAACAAGCACATCATGGTAAATAAACATTCTCAACCCAGCTCTGCGCACTCACACGCAAACACCCACATTTAGAGGAAACAAACAGGAGTTGTCAGCATCATTGACACAAAACTTGTCGTTACAGGGAGCAATGTGGACGAGTCGGTGACAGCGCCATGTCGTGGCAGCTCAGAAACAGGAAGGATACATTAACAAGCTGAGGGCAAAGGGGACAAAGAACAATGAAGTCGGCGAGGAGAAATGAGCGGTAAGATGGAGATGGAGAGCCGGAAAGTTGGGTTTCGTCTGATCTCTCCCTGTGTCCTCGAGAGAGCACACACACACACATCTCTTCCCTGTGACTCTCTAAAGAAGTCCATATGTATCAGACACGCCAATATTATTCATCCTAACCTCTTACACTGTATGTTTTTCTCTGCAGTCACAACAGTTATAAGTGAACAATATGCTTACATGCACACACAGACACAGAGATAACAGGTGTATTTTTTCCGTTGTTTTTTTATGTACAAAGTGTAAATGTTAAATAAACCTTACTTTTTGTCTGCCTTCCGTCTCTTTCATAAGATATCTGCTTTATATCAAAATACAGCTGTTCCCGGTGCGATGAAATGCTCCGCACATGGAACCAGTGAAAGTTTGAAGTTTGGATGTGATACAAGACTAAACAGGATCATCAGCTATCTACATCAGAGTACTACATTTTCAGCATCAAGACACAGAACGTGACACACGCTTCTTTAATAGACACTGTACTAGCATGATAGGGAAAGAAAGCATAAATCACACCAATAACAAGCTTTATGAAAGAACAGCAGTAAAGTAGAATAACATTAAGTCAGGGCTTTCTGTAGCAAAGCAGAGAACTTTAACGGTTCGTTAAATATAACCGAGGATCAAAGGGGAGAGTCTGAATAAGCCAAACCATTTTGGTTTTGAGTGCATCCTCAAGAGATAAAACAGATTGCAGTACTTTCCGTGTTATGAGAATGAATGGGGAGTGGGTGTCTGGACTCTTTACTTGGTTAAGTGCGCTGGTCAAGCTTTTTAAACACACGCAGAACATTTTGACCGGTCACCATGACAATATTTGCCCCATTCTTTCCATCAGACCAGAAGAATTTAGGAGCTTTGCCAAAGATGGGGTGGCCTTCAGGCCACACAATGTATCCTCGCCTCTCTCTTGCCATTGTTTCGGCAATTTTATGCACAGTGCAGTGCAGTAGAGTACAGTTCATGCCTGTCTCTGTGTGTGTGTGTGTGTGTCAAGTCATTTGAAACCAACATTGATACTTTTCACTTAGAGATCACATTACCTGTCCGCTTGTTTGGGGGGAAAAAATGGGCCTCACACCTTGAAAGAGGAGAATGCATGACTAATCACCTGGATTGGATTAGGTGACGCTGTCTCATGAGAACGCTCTCCCTCCATCCATCAGCATGGAGCAGTGCCAGAAAATCCCACCTGTCTCTTTTGGAAAATCTTTCTGACGAGACACCTAAACGCAGCACTTCAATCTGATCCACTAGTTTGTGACTCTATCCTGACCTGATACGCTAAACAGAGTCTTGTTTATAATTCTTTTTTTTTGTTTACCGGTACTTTTTTCACAAACCACAAGCCAAAACAGCATGTTTGAACAATCTTTTTAGCCTTGATAGCGGTGTTGCTCTCTGTATGGCCCACCACTTTGGTCCAGACTGAAATGTCTCGACAGCTATTACCTTGGATTACCAAGGAATTTGGTACATTTAGTGCTAATTAGCTAATGTTAGCATGCTTAGGGGACGCAAGAAGCATTGACACTTCTTGTTAACAGATAGGAACACAGCAAGTACATAAATAAGTAACTATATCTTTATTATCTCTATTTTCTTTAAAAAAGGTGGTGAGGGGGTGGGTAGATGAAAAAACCCTGTCAATACACTGACTGGTTCACATGTAGAGCTAACAAAACCCCTGACCAATAAGTAAATAAATAATGAGTACATTAACTCCTAATTGGAGTAAATCTGTATTTTTTTAAACGTTGTGTCTTTTAAATGAAAACATTTTTCTAATCATAAGTGCTACATTATCTGCCTCCAAATTATACGAGTAGGAACTATTAACCACTTTCAATTAAGTATAATTACTCTGTCAACAAAGTGACAAATGTCATCATGTACTTTTAACTAGTTCTGTCTATATTACTGTCTTTAAGATCTAAGATAAGATCTAAATTAATATATCTATTTAAGATCTTTAACAAAGTCTGGAAGTTTCTTGGTTTTTTTTACATTTTGATCGCTGACATCAGTCATTCCCCTCATGCCCTGTCCAGGCTGTCTGAGAATGAGTGCTGTTTTAGTGTTTTGATGAGGACAGATACATTCCAGTAATACCCTTAAGCAGCGCAATATTAAATGTCCCATTCATCACGGCATGCATTGGAGGGGGTGGGGACACAGAGAGCCACCAGCAATTTGGGCAATTGACTGGTCGTGGGAACTGCTCAACTTTGGGCCTTCACCTTTTCCTCTTTTCTCTTTGTCCATTCGCACTTCCCCTTCTAACAATTTTCCCTTCTTTTGGCGACTGACTAATGTGGCATGCCAGATTTTCTTTGGGTCATAGCCTGTGATACAAATCATTACTTGGCACTTGAAAACACTCACTTGCAAGGCTGAGGCTTTCATAAAATACCAAAAGAATAACAGCAACCGGCTCCGACCCTGAATGAGAACATGACCTCAGTGTACACAGCTGCTTGTCACCTCAACTCCCGCTTTGTCTTTTGGATTTGTTTCCTTCAGGTCAGGATAAAATAACACAATAATGGAGATCAAGTCCTCAGTGTCTGAACAAAGACAAAGCTAATCTCAAAAAGGTCACGGAGGTAAACAAAGGCTTTGTCTGGAGTGCAAAACTTTTCGTCTCTTCAAGGCTTTCATAGAGGGCACAGCCCTTCATCTGTGCACCAGCAGTCTGTCTCAGCCATGTCAGCTGTCCACGAGGCTGAATCCAATTCTGGGGTGTCAGATTTCTGTGTTGACACCACACTGAGGAGGGCCTGTGTATGAAGTGCTAAAGCGATGAATATGTGTCTCACGGGTTGGGGTTTGGGTGTTCGCACTGTAAATGCTTTTACATTCACACAAGTAGTCTGACAGATATGCTCACACTGTACCCTGATGACTAGAGGCCTGAACTGTTCCTTATTAGGCAAGAAAATGTTATTATTATGGTCTCAGACAAACAGGGATATTTTAGATCAGGGTGCATCATTGAATGAACTATATTACAATGTGTAGCAGATCTTAACTACACTTTAAATGCAGTCAATGCCATGATGTTGAATTATCATCATCAATCATACATTATATAAGCTGGACATCTAAAACACTAACTTTAAACCTAGACATCCAGCTTTTTTTTTTTACTCCGTCTCTACTTATTCAAACACATACGACATACTCTCCAGGTTCACAATAGAGCCCAGCATGCCTCCCACACAATACCACCATGACAAAGTTTACAGTGTGTGTCCCGTGAGACCAGGTTACTCCATGACAGCCTCCCATGCCTCTGTCTAGACACAACAAACGTCTGTCCACACTCGCCCGTTTGTCAGCCCGTCACATTTCTACTCCCTGGGCACCGGGGCAGCCATGCGTGCTCCCCCTGTCTGACGATGAGACATGGCAGATAAATAAAATGGGTCTGCACTGGGGGGTAGGTGTGTGTGTGTGTGTGTGTGTGCGGGGGGGGAATGGAAACTATTCGAGCGATGCAATCCCAACAAAAGGTCTGAGCGATGAGGAATTCCGTGCTGCAATCACTCACTCACAGTAAAGCCAGAAAGGAGCGGATCAGAGTGCACAGATAGAAGCGTTTGTGTGCTTCTCTCTCCAAGTTTCCATGCAATTTAATGTTGTTTAGATAGCGACCGACTGGCTGACTCTTTGCTGCTCTTCATAGGGCTGAAAGCAGACCTGAAGTCCTAATTAGCGCATTTGGCTTCACAAATAACTTAATAAACGCCTTCTCGGATGATGTATGGGGTGGAATCATCTAACGCACTACCCACACGAGCAGTGAAGAGACACACGCACACACTTCATTATCTTCTGCACCAAATCCAAGGCATTTCATCAAGTGCTGTGAGTTATTGTGTCTCACGTCTCTAAGTGAAATAATTGAATTTTCCATTCTTTCATGAGCAGTGACGCACCACACAACCACACAACACTGGGCTCTAATTAATAGTCTGTAAAGGATGGATGCCTTTTGAAACCCACATGTGTGAATAACATACTAGGTATAGATAAAAAGGCACGCAGCACATACTCAACCCGACACATTCAGTGACACTTGCAGACCTCACACTTTTGTTGCCCTCACACATACAACCAGCATTTGCTTTTCATTAAGCCTCGAGCACAAAGCCGCCACTCTGCGGTTAGTCGTCACACAGACATCTTTGATGTGAGTCGCGGCAGAGACGCATTTGTTTGGCTTTGTAATAAAAACAATATTCCAACTTACATTTCATAATTACGTCTCGGCTTTCAATTGCACCCTCCTCCCCTTCTGGCCTAAAAATATGTCTGTTAGGCTCCAAGCCCTCACAACTCTGAATGCAGCAGTAAAATCCCTGATCAGAATCAGATGGGGACACACATGAGCAGGGTAACATCACAGCTCTGAGGCCTGTGGAAAGTCTTATCGCAGACCTTAATGCAAACCTCCTTTTAACTCGCTTTCTAACCGCAAATATTGCAGAGATTAGGACGTCACTGTAGACACAGCAGAGCCTGATGTATTGATGCATTACAATGCCAGTCACTGTAGTTGGAAAAGTGACTTGAGCGGTCTTGCATATTAAACAATGTCTCTGTTTCTTTGTATTAAGCAGTAAATATATCAAGACAACTGTCTGCCAGGATCGAGGCTGCCATCTGCAGTTCAAAAGGATGATTTTAATCACTTAGAATTCAGTAATCCATCAAACAGGAATGTGCCTGTACAAGAAGAGTCTAGAAAGTGTGTTGATGATAGAAGAGCAAGTTTAATAAAACAAACATTAAGTTAACATGAGTGATGGGATAATGTGTTGATGTAGTACGAGCAATTCTTTTGTCTTGAAATGTCTGTATTTCTTTTGGAGATCATTGTTTTCCTGCTTGTTTGTGATAAACACATAGATACAGCAGCCACACACCACTTCACACAGACGGAGGTGCATTCCCTCACCCACACACACACCCACACACACACACACACACACTACTGATTACACGCTAATTACTGCATAAAGACATCAAGTCTATAACTCTTGTCTATTTGTCTCTTAAATCTTAATCTTGCAGCAGACAGGAGCCAGAGAACAGTGATGTAACATTTTTAAATGTATTTTACTTTTTACTCTGTTAGATAAAGCCACACACGTCTACGCTGGGGGTGGGGAGGCTTTGGACGATTAACCTTATAATAACACAATGCTTCTATTCACACTAGTCCCTTATCATCCTTGAGAGTCTATCTGCCATCTTTTGCTTAAGGTCGGGCTACAGTAGCCACAATACACCAGCACAGTGTCCATTCAGCTCCCTTCCATTCAGATGATCTGCTTAGTTCATATAAGGTGCTTATGCATACCAGAGATATATAAGCTGGCTGGTATTGGGCCGTGCTCTGCATAATGACTATTGCTAGATTTATGGTATGATAACAGCAGTCTACTTGCCTATTGATGATTGCTTCCAGTAATACCACCGTAATACCAGCAATTTGCCTCTCGATTAGCGTATCCATCTGCACCGTGGAGACTTTAATAGGCGTCAAATTGGGCGCAGTTAGACTTTTACTGGGGACATTCTTTTCACCATCAGGCCGGCGAAACCTTCAGAGGTAAACCCAGCCCTCTCAAGCTTGTGTTTCAAGTGAAAGATTTAGTGCTGAAGCAACTCACACCACTGACATATATGTTCTCATCCTCCTCCTCCTTCTGCCAGTGCACCATGATGATACTGCTGTGTTGCTGTTGGTTTACATTGTTTCCAGGGCAACTGTTGTTTGGGCAAGGGGGCAATGGGGGTGATGGGAGGTTGTTTCTGCTGCTGGCGTCAGGAAGTGCGTGCCTTGTCTGCTAACTTGGGAAATCTGAATGTTGGCCTAAGGCAGAGGACAGAGCTCTTTGTCTTGTTAGTACTGCAATCAGTCCCTCACATGCAGGGACACACACATACAGCAGGTTACATTACCACGAAGAGAGATGATATTAACAGTGTTCCTAACAGTGGTGGTAAGTAACTCAAAGCATTTATTACAGTACTTGAACTTAATCTGAGACTTTCCACGTTATGCTGCTTTATACCTCTGCTCTACTTCACTACTTTCCTGAAAGAAATATTGTAGTTTTTGCTCCACTACATTTATTTCACAGCCACTGCGTTGATTAAAAATGTTCATCCAGACAAATAGCAAATATAAATATCAAAAACCTTCAAATATGTATAAGTGTTGTTTAAACTTCCTACCAGTATTTAAACCAAGTACATTTAGTTCCACTCTTGCCAGCTACAACATAACAAGACTAAGAGTCTACAGCCATGCTAGCAGCTCTGTGGGCTCAGCAGTAATTCAGCTAAAGGCTAACAACACCATAGTAACATGTTAACCATCTTAGTTTAGCATGTTAGCATGGTGGAAAGAGGGCTTACACATTATTACATAAGTAATATTGATATATATGTTATTTTACTTTTGAAACTTGGTACTTGCATACCTGCATTTCATTGCAGGACAAAACGACCTTCTCACAAGAAAAGCAAATTATATGGTAAGAATATTAAGGGGGCTATTTTTAATATTCACAACAAACATTTGCCATTCCTTTCTGCCATAAAGCTAATAATGACAGGCTTGCTCTTTCACCACAGAAAGTAATTTAGTAGGACTAAGTAAACGGGCTCTATGAGTTAAAATGATATGACCTAAATCACCATCAGAGGCTGTAGATGAACTCACTTACATTTCACGGTGGTAAAGAAAGTAAAGATTGTGTGTGTGTGTGTGTGGGGGGGGGGGGGTGTATCAAAGATCAGACGTAGCTTCATCATGTCCTCATCATGTCCCCATCAAGCCCTCACTGTCACGGTGGATCAGCGTGAGT
>JAVQJL010039338.1:0-10258 GCA_036024295.1 Nannoperca obscura
AGTTTGATGAGACATCTTGTTGTTTTCGATCATGGTTCTATGCACTTTATGTAAAGCTCTTATTTGGAAGTTGCTTTGGATAAAAGCGTCTGCTAAATGCCTAAATGTAATGTAATGTAATGTAATTATCCTAATCATCATTATCATCACCACTACCCTGACCTTTTACTAAGATCCCCTCTCATGCAACTAGGCAGACTGTTGCCTCATACACATCAGCAAATGAGGTTGCCAAAATGCCTCCCTCATTCATTAACTGTCATCAAGGTGCACACCAAGCAGGTCCAGCGCAACGTCTCATTGGCTGAGAGCATAAAGCTGTGGTTGAACTGGATGAACTGCTGTGAATGTGTATAACTATATATAACTGTGGGGCAGTGTATAGTTGTAAAAGGGCACTTGTGCTCTGAATAAATGAAGGTTAAAGAAGGAAGCTGTCACTTTTGCAAGTGTCATTAAAAAAACACAAAGCAGTGGTCATGATGTAACTGTCAAGATGATGTATAACACTATATTTTATATTCCACCTAAACAATGATTCAAATCTTGCGTTCGACAGTTGAAAATTTATGAGGTCAATTTTTGAGGTTCTGATGTGGTTTGACTGTGTGCCTCCTATAAAAATAGAATAAAAAGTTGACAATGAGAGCTCAAATTTGTAGAATCCCCAAGACAGATGTGCTTACCACGTTGCAGGCACGCCCTAACGCATTTCTTTGTGGTACTAAAATCACAACACACAATTAGTATGGAAAAAACAACACAGACACGTGCACAAACGCTCCGATGAGTTCAAATAGTAAATCTAGCAAACAACGAAAAAAACAAAAAAACACATTTAGTGTAGCTTCACTCTGTAGCTGAAATAATAAATAAAAAATCCAGTTTAAAAGGACAATGAGTAAGAAAACTTATTACAGAATAGAGTCTCCGACTAAGAGGGGGTTTGTTGCAGCCAACCAAATTTAGAATTTAGGATATATATAGGATATTGGTACTACACTTAATATAAGCATAATGGTACTTTGACCTGTGTTAAAAGGTCACACGTGGTTCAGCTACTGTGGCTAGTGTCATCACCTTCAGTTTATGGTGCTTCTGGCTGCCCAATAGTCCTGTTCTGGCACAAATATCCCCTGTGGGCTTTCATGCATGGCTTTGTATTGTCAAAACAATTTCTTATCAAAAAAGTATTTCAAAAGTGAGGCCAACACTACTAGATTTGATTCTTTGACAGGTTATACTTCTCTTTTGCAAATGATGCATCCAGAATTGTGGTGTATAGTGAAAAGCAGTGTGATAGCAATTTTATCAGAGATGCTCTTTGTGCACATTTAGAAAATAAGATTTGTTCCTGGATTCTATTGTTAAATTGTTTAATGGAAAAGCCTTGGTAGATGAGATTTCTTTTTTTTTATACCTAAATGGTGCCTATATTTTTAATATAGTTACCAATGTACATAGGTAGGGTTGGAAATATAATATTTAAGATTTCCATTGTGACTTTAAACAGAAATGTATGTTTATTGTCACATTTGCAATATGTAAATTACCTTTAAGCTAACTAGTTGAATCAAATGGCAACATTTATGTTTCTTTTTGTAAGCTGTTCCTCACAAATCAAATCCTGACGAATGATTTGAAAAGACAAAACAACTGAATGCCCTGTTAAGTTCAGTAAAATAAACTGACGTTATACACCAGCTAAGTGCATATATATGCACTTGTTTGACCTTACACTTACCCTACACTCCATGCTATGTGGAAGGAAATGCATCAAGGGTAATGCTGACAACTACAGACCACTAACTATACAATAAAGGTCATGGCTAGTGCAGGAAATTAAAGGGTGTAGTATAGTGCGGGCAAATTTAACTGAGATGCACAGGAGTTGGTGTGTTGCCAGCAGACATAAGCTCACCTCAGACAACTGGTGCAGTGAAAACTGAAGAAAAAGGAATGCTGCCCAACAACCCGCCCTACAATCACAGGGAGTAGTGTTTTAAGTCACATTGTGGTCTTATGGAGAATACCAAACCTTGGGTTATTCAAGGACCAAGGACACTTAATGTACAAAAAAGACAAAAGGAAAAAAATAATGTGGAAAGAAATGGTTCAAAATGAAGTAATTTCTTGTTCATATACATTCTATTTTAGTTTGTCATTTCCTTGGGGAGAACTAAGGATATATTTATCAGTATCAATAGCTGTATGCTTGTATGTGTATTTTCTATATCCATCCATAGACAGTTCACTAAATCCAACAATAAACATAGAACTGAACCAAATTGATCTATCATATATGCCTGTGATATTACGACTTGTGTATTGTATTACCTAAATAATTACATCACATGTATTTATGTATTCCCTAGCCGTTGCAGGCCAGCAAGGTCCTCCAGGTGAGCCAGGACCAATGGGACCACCTGGACCTCCTGGAAAGAGCGGCACAGGACATGTTGGACCACCAGGCCCAGCAGGACCCCCCGGACCCCCTGGCTACACTCAATCAGGTAAACCTGGTTCCCCGGGTGGCAATGGAAAGCCAGGTAGCCCTGGTCTCCCTGGTGAGAGAGGTGCTCCTGGTGCAACTGGACAAATGGGTCCCAGAGGTGCACCTGGTTCATCTGGAACACCTGGACCTGCTGGAATTTCTTCTGCTGGAAAACCTGGACCAGCTGGCATCCCTGGGGCAATGGGTCCAAGAGGAGAGCCTGGTTTGAAGGGACATCCTGGCATTCCTGGTCTTCCTGGCACCAAAGGAGAGAGAGGCATTGGAGTCCCTGGGGTTCAAGGACCACCAGGTGCAGTTGGACCAATGGGCCCATCTGGTATGCCAGGCAAACCAGGAGTTGGTCAATCTGGTGCTCCTGGCTATCCTGGAGAACCTGGCAAGAGTGGCATGCCAGGAAGAGATGGTTCTCCTGGGCCAATGGGTATGCCAGGGCTAAAGGGTCACACAGGGGCTCCAGGCACAGGAGCACCAGGGAAACCAGGTCAGAATGGTACCCCAGGTATGCCTGGACCTATGGGGCCTAAAGGTCCACAGGGTCCTGCTGGTCAATCAGGCTCCCCTGGCATGCCCGGTGTTGGCAAAACGGGTGAACCTGGAATACCAGGTAGCAGAGGAGCCCCCGGTACTTCAGGAACCACTGGTCAGAAAGGAGAGCCAGGCCCAACTGGTTATACCGGTCAACCAGGTGGTCCTGGTCCTATTGGCCCAGCTGGTCTACAAGGTGCAAGAGGATTCCAGGGTGAGGCAGGCCCACAAGGACCCAAAGGTGACACTGGTATGGTAGGTGCACCAGGCCCAAGAGGAACCAAAGGTGAGCAAGGAGCTCAGGGTTTCACTGGAAAACCAGGTGTCCCTGGGGCAGTAGGTCCTTCAGGAATTCCAGGTCATAATGGTCTTCAGGGTCAAAAGGGTGCACAAGGCCATGCTGGTGCCCCAGGACTTCAAGGTGCAAATGGCGCCTCAGGACCAAAAGGACACACAGGAATCCCAGGAGCACCAGGAAAAAGTGGTGAGAACGGAAGACCAGGACCCATGGGATCAGGTGGCCCCCCTGGTCCTTCAGGTCCTCCTGGGCTTAAGGGCCATCCAGGTCTTCCAGGCCCACCTGGTCCAGCTGGCTTGACAGCTAAGGGCATTTCTGGTCCTGCTGGTCCACCTGGAATTCCAGGTGCCAGAGGTCAAGATGGTCACCCAGGCCCTTCCGGTCCTCCTGGTCCACCTGGCCCACCAGGAGAAGTGGTTTACCACCACGAGAAGAGCATGCCAATCAAGTCCCATGAGGTTGTGATGCCTCATGAGATGGTGAAGGCCCCCATGTCTGCCTTTAGTGCTGTGTTGACTAGGTCCTATCCTCCAGCTGCAACCCCTATTCAGTTCAATCAGGTTCTGTACAATGGGGAGCACCACTATGACGTCCACAGTGGTGTGTTTACTTGCCAGATACCAGGCCTCTACTATTTCAGCTATCATATGCATGTCAATGGTGCCAATGCACTGGTGGCCCTCTACAAAAACGAGGATCCCGTTGTTTTCACCTATGATGAGTACAATAAGGGTTTCCTGGATCAGATGTCAGGCAGTTCTGTTCTTATGCTGCATGCCGGTGACAGAGTCTACGTCCAGGTCCCTGATGAGGAGAGTAATGGTATATTTGCAGCAGATAATGTTCACTGCTCTTTCTCTGGTTTCTTGATTGCCTCAACGTGATTTCACAAATCGAAATAAACCTCAAAACCTTACAAAACATTGAACTACTAATAAATAGATTAGTTTACAAAATTACAAATTAAGATTGTCAGTTAAAGAAAAATATGGTTGTCATTTTTACAAGTAAAACTGCCTAATTCAAATCTTTACAACACTAAAAATGTCCTCCATTTGCTAACAAATTACTCAACTGACAGAGGTATTAATTCTGAGTAAAAATTCTAATATATATGGTTCAAATTGGTCCCCTTCCCCAGTTCACCGTGTGTGCCTTTGCAATTTTAAGAAACATTACAAAATATTGGACGATATCTTAAGTGGTGCTTTACAACTGCCTGTAACATTTACAGCATGTCTTTAATTTTTTTTTTTTTTATTAATGTCTGTTGTTTAAGCCTTTTCCTGTAATATATATACCAGAGACACACAAAACTGTTGTACTATATGTTATTAGACATCAGCACATTCTCACAAGCACTGTGACCAGTCAAACAACACAAAATGAGAAATTCAAACTGCATTTCTTTTTTTCTAAACAACTATGTCCCATTTGATGTGTTAAGTTATGTACCACTTACTGACCAAAACACAATAAAAGTACTAGTTTGAAAAAGAAAAGTATCCTCTGTGTATTGCATGTGTGTTGTTCTTGTCCTTGACAATAACCCATTAGAAATAAGCAATAAACTATAATGTCTGCTGTTTTGGAATAAAAGACGTACCTTTAAATGCAGATGTGTTGTAATTGTGGTCGATGGCAGCAACCATGTCTTTCCAAAAGTCGGAATTCACCTCATTTCCTCTCTATTCACAAAAACATAGTTACATTTTAATGTGGTTAATCCACATGAAAGTCCCTACCTTATCAAGTATTACCTTATGCAACATATCCACAACTCTTCCACAGAGGAGAGCCCCTGGCAGATCAAAGTAGTTGTCGTAGAAATAGTATTTTGCTGCAAAGACCAAAACAAAAATTAGTAAATCAATGAAATTTAGTGTCAGGTCATGTGAAGAACAAAAACATAATGCATATTAACCTACAGCATCCAGCTATTAGATAATAAAGATGGATATAAACATTATACCAGATCTTGTGAAGGAGGTATTGAGGCTGTTGAAGTGTTTCCACTCCCTTTTTGGACCATAATGTTTGATGATCTCTTCTGTGCTGAGGTCATTGGTTCCATGTGTCGCTCTAATAAATCAAAAAATTAATAATATAGTATTAATAAATAAATCCTTATTCCACTTTAAATGGTCTGTGAAAACAATCACAACTTAAGCAAAGGAATTTAAGAGATGTTTTGGGAAGCAGATCAAGAGCATACCGCAAAATAGTTCCATCTTCAGCCAGCTTCACAAGGTTTCCATCCTCCAGATCCACCACTAGGCCTTTAAAACTGGACACAAAATGAAGCATGTTATTAATGTAGTATGAACGTGGCCTGTCAACATGTTCTTGCTTAGCCACTGCAGATTATTTTGTATCTGCAATTATTTCGTAAATTGTAAAAATCTAATAACAAATGGTAACAAATGCTAAACATTTTGAAAGTACTTCTATATACATATGTGTGTGTGTGTGTGTGTGTGTGTGTGTGTGTGTGTGTGTGTGTGTGTGCGTGCGTGCGTGCGCGGGGGGATTTTTGCTGCTGACCCACCAGAAATCCCAGGTAGCAGGGGTTAGGTTCAGCAGGTCCTTCTCATAGCCTTTATGCTCCACCAGATACCTGGCAAAGCTATCATAGATCAGCTGCAAAAACAATGAAAGATAACATCACTTACTGAAATTAACAGCACAGTCATAATGCAAATGACAACAATAAAATACAGCCATGTGCAACTAAGTGCCAAGAATACACAGGCATTTCTTCCAGCCAAAGACTATAACTGGTGATTTGCTGATCATTTCCTCCTCCTCTGGTAGAAGGCAAGATGATCAGTGAAATCTTAGACTTTCATTCCAGCTCAACACAGCTTCAGGACATGACAGTATATGCTGTCAACATGTTAGCCAACAACTGCCTATTCACCCATCCAACAGACACAAGCCAGGTCTGCAAATGTGGCACACATTTTAACCGAACTTTCAGAAGATCCACAAAATAAAATGCTAATTGATGTGCTGTTATGCAAACATTAGCAGTTGATTCATTGAGATAAGGAGTATGTGGCACTAATGCTCCAGCCAGGTGACACTGAAGAAGAAATGGGCATAATGGAATGATTTAGTTAAAACAGCATCAATCAAACTTCAAATGGTGAAAGAAAAAACAAGATGACATAATGTTTGCTACATTCATTTGAGTAAGGTTACAGTCTCATTGTACCAGGTGGATCTGATGTTTAAGTCTGCCGACATTTTTTGTATCTTCAGTGGGTGTCCAAGTCACAGGCTTCATGTATGTCATGATTTATTCGCTAAATCTGTATCCATTGCACTTTAACGCATTGTCTTTTTATCGATGCACCAACTTTTCCACCTCCACAAGCATAAAAACTTGTTTGCGATATTTTCGTTTCCACTTTTCATGCACACATTGAAAATGCAGTGGCTGAAAACACACTTACAGAGAAACATTTAAATGAATTCATGGTGTGATCTTTGTGTACAACTGAGGAATTTAATTCCAATATTCATGCTTCAAGTCCTGACAAAAATACAATTGCTAACTTGACCTGAGCAGGTAGTGTACAGTGGGTTTATAAGACCTTCTTCACTGAAAACAGCTGAAAGGGGATGCAGGTAACACCATAAATGAGAATGTATGGGCTGGAAAACCAAAGCAATGAACTAAAGAGCCTAAAAAACTAATGGGGTAGAGAATGGGGTTAATTCACTTTAGGTTTGTCATAAGAGAGACCTGTGTTGTGACATTACACATAGTATTTAATCAGTTGTTAATATAAAAAATATTGATTAGTGCAAGTTTAATCAAGTAATTTCAGCCGATAATGGGAAACAAGTAGCCTAACTATTGACTGGAAAGTTAGCATCTCTGTCATCACAATAACATTCATTATGCTGTATGCATTGGTTTTTAAGACATACTGGATTTTAAGAGAAATCTTTCGCACGACTGCATACTGTATAAGGACAGTGTTTTTTTATTAAAATCAACCAATTAGTCAAAGAAAAACCATCACTAGTGCTCAACTGACAATTTGTTTAGTGGGCAATCTTTTTGAGGTTCCTTATCCTAGGCAACTTAACTGACAGGATTAGTAGACATACATGTGACATGCATGGGACAAGAGAGAGCATAAAGAAACTCCAGGCCTGATACACCAATCCATAATGATTGGCTGGGATTCAACGGTCACTCAGTGTCACAGAATGTAGCTATACCCTGTGAGTCTTTAGTGGTCGTAGCTCATAATAGAACGTGCGTTATGATAAGAACGATGAGGAGATGCTGTTGCCAATAGGCCACACAGAGAAAGACGTGTATGATCATAACCGCCGACGTTCAGCCTGTGAGTCACGCAGATGACTGCAGCATCAGGAGCATCGCACCATCAGATCTCTCTATTCAATCACTAACCACACCACTGTGCATTTTCCATTGAATGTATTCGTACAGGCGAGACAGAAGTGACAAGTGACTGTGGAGCGTATTGACAGCCCCGTGCTATTTTTAATCCAGATGTGTTACGGATCGAAGCGTCACCGCCACCGTATGGTTCTGGACTGGAGCTAGCTGCACGCGCTACACACTCACCCTGGAAGTCTCCTTCAGATGGTAGCGGCAGAGTGTATGGTCCAGGTCGAAGCCGATAACATCACAGTCCGACAGGCTGAAGTATTCGCTCATTGTAGCTGAAGCTGGGGGGAACTGCAGCCTAACGTTACTGTACACACATGAACTTGTGCACGGCAGCACAACACTACAGCTGTGTGACGGCGGGGACGCGACTGCAGTCTGTGGACGCGCTGCTTACTCTTCACTTACGGTACCACGAAAACTATTCACCGAGCCCGTTTTCCAAAATCTTAATCCAATTCCAGTGAACGGCTAATGTCAATAAATTGCCCACATGGAGGAGGAAATTAAACTCCTGTTTGCCAGAAGAAGGCGGCAGAGAGGCGAGTGCGCGAGTGTGCAGTGCTTCCGGGTGTGGGACAAAACCGTAACAGACAGCGTATATGCGCAAAATGAAACGTCAATCAATCAAACGTTAGCTGTTAATGTTACCCTTATCAACCTCCCTGTTTCTCAGCCTTGTGTACAAAATTAAAGGTGTTGCTAATATAAAAATATTGATTATTATTGATTGCTTTAAAGCAGTACTATTCGATATTGTTAATCAGAATCAGAAACCATGTACGTTTACACATACAAGGAATTTAAATGAACAATGGGTCAGAAGAAGTTGTTGTAGCCTACTGATGAACCCACAATCAAGGCCACCAATGAGCGCTCCTTAACCTTTAAATAATCTGCTTGAATAATTTGTTGGGGGCCTTTGGAGATCATCTTGTTCTGGGCACAAGAAAGACAAACGGCAGGCCTGCCCGCAATTATCAACCAACTCTGACACTCTCCCACAGATCATTCTTTTAGCAACTATTTTGGCTACTTTTGGGACACTTTACTATATTGGTATATGTCCTTCTTTTCAGTGACTTGAACTCATAATCTCTGATTTCACCAAAGAAAAATAAATGCAGACATCTTGTGATCATGATAGATAAAGTGTCTTGATTGTCTTGTATATTGTATATAACTTGCTGTATCACAGACATATAGGTTACCTGGTGTAACCCCAGTTCTATGAGTACATGCAAGGCCCTCTAACGG
Source organism: Nannoperca obscura (assembly GCA_036024295.1). Lineage (NCBI taxonomy): Eukaryota > Metazoa > Chordata > Actinopteri > Centrarchiformes > Percichthyidae > Nannoperca > Nannoperca obscura. The sequence continues at coordinate 9,028 of JAVQJL010039338.1, forward strand.
GCTTCGCTATTCGCTATGTACTCACCCTCCAATCAGGGGGTAGTATCCTCCCCCCCATATAACCCCAGTCTGTGCATTGCTCGTGTCCCCTAAAAACTCAGCAACCACCCTGGGACCAGCTGGACTGGCAGTTATAGGGCCTTGCATGTACTCATAGAACTGGGGTTACACCAGGTCACCTATATTTCTATGTCGTACATGCTCCACCCTCTAACGGGTTTAGCTATTGGTTAAACCCAAGGCGAAGGCCATAGGGATGAGATGTACTCCCAGCTGGGCCCCGCCTAGCTGACAGGCCAAACCCCAACCATACAGTAACACACATAGATCTAGCAGGCCCAATCGGGTTCCACCGCCAAGGCGACCTGCACCAGCCTGCACTGACCACCACCTGAACCCTGGAGTCATGTGGACCCTGCTGCATCGATGGCCGGCACCAGCACCTGTGCACCGAGCACTGAATGTGCCACTGACCGAATCGATAAAATCGATATAATTCGATTACAAAAAGCGTTGGCAACGAATGTCCTTATCAATTCATTAGGTCTGCGTCGTTACACGCTGTGTACACGCTACATCACTTTAAAAAAAATAATTTGAAAAATGGCAGAGACGGAGAAAAGCATTCGACAAAAATCTTCAACAGCGTGGGAGCACTTTACTTTAAATAACAGAAAAAAGTCTGTAACCTGCAAACTCTGTAAAAATGAACTTCCATGGCACGGGAGCACCATGGTCATGTTAGTATGTGGACAAGCTAAGATTTTAGCAGCTTTAGCCAAAGTTCGTTTAGAAAGAGAAAGACAGTGAAGTCACTGCAGAAACAATCTACGTTCATAGTTCATGGCCTGTTGTTAAAGCTATTTGATGTAGCAAAACCTGTTAACACTTAATTTATTATTGTTTATTATTATGTATAACAGGTTATACTTTGTTTTTGTGTTAATAATGTTTTGGGGCAAATAAACATATCTTACCATGTTGTATAGCTTATATTTAAGTTGTTAGGAAAAACAGTGTTTTTGGAATAAAAACTTGGGAAAACCGGAGCGCTGCTATGTCCGGGGAGAGACCCCACTCCTCACAGGGACATCCGGTCCACCCCTACATTGAGAGACCCTGGAATATGTCGGGCCCTCAATGAACACAGATGATGATCCGCCCAGATCAAATGGACGCCGCCAGCCTCTGACGAGCCGACGAGCGCACCGCGCGCGGGGGGGGGGGGGGG
>JAVQJL010039346.1:0-18333 GCA_036024295.1 Nannoperca obscura
GCTTTTTGTCACATAACACACCCATGTGTGTACGTGTGTGTGTGTCTGTGTGTGTAGGTGGAGGCAGAGCTGATGGATAAGCTGGACAGCATGGTGTCAGATGGGAAAGGCGATGATAATCACAGAGAGCTCTTTGGCCTTTTGTAAGCATCAAACCTGTGTTTAGTGAGCCTGTGAAGTGACGCTGATGCTGCTCTCATAGTATTTCCCTCTTAACATACTTCTCTGTGTTGTTTGGCTGTCACATCACAGGACCATGCTGTTTGGTCCTTATCCAAGGTGAGCTGCAATGCTTTCTCAGATAAGATTTAAAGACATTTTGATTTATATCTCTTTACTTCGTGTAAACCTTTAGTAACAGCATTTGACTGCATTCTCTGCGCAGCCTGCTGGAGAAGATAGAGCAGGAGACCTGGAGAGAGACGGGGATCTCATTTGTCACATCAGTCACAAGACTTGTTGAGCGGTTACTGGATTACAGGTATGCAGAAATTACACTGCACACGATAGCACTAATGGTTTATATCATGAAATTGCAGAGCAATGAGAAAAAAATCTATTTTTATTGTTAAGGGACTGCATGAAAGGAGATGAGATGGAGAACAAGAAAATTGGTGGTTCCGTCAACCTTATGGTGAGACATGGATTTTAGAAACATTTTAGAAACATTTTAGAAATATTTCCACACATGGAATCACATTTTAACCATTGGCCTTCTTTTTAATTCAACCCCAGAACTTCTACAAATCAGAAGTAAACAAGGAGGACATGTACATCCGTTATATCCACAAGCTGTGCGACCTGCATCTCCAGGCAGAGGACTTCACAGGTAACGCAGATACTGGGTCGTTTGTTTTGATGTTGCATGGTTTATGGCAGTGGCTTTGTTCTGGGTAAGGCGGTATTTTTATTTGCTGAACACAGGTTTTATAGCTTTGCCAAGCCAGACTGTAGCAACAGGTTTTTGCCTCAATTTTCCCTTGTTGCTTTGCATGGGCTTTTTCCTTGCTTTCATTGGGGAAACAGTAGAATAGATGCAGCAGAGAAAGGCTTATGGCTGCAGGAGAAAACATGACATGTAAAATATGTAGAATTGTGACTGTATTTAGCTATGTTAAAGGCTCACCAACAGAGGCAATTTCACTTCTTTTCAAGGTGTTGTCAGACCATATTTCACTGCCCATTCATTTCTATGAAGAACAGGGTGAGACTTCTTCACATCTCATTGTGTATAGTCTGCTTAAACTCCAAATGTAGAAGAGTGTCCGATGTCCATCCAGTATGGGAGAGGGGGTGGGATTGATCTCCCATTCAGGAAGTACTGATTGTTCATAATACTGTTTTATAACTGGACTGCAAAATAATACAAACAGCAGAAATGGAGCCATGCTGCTTGGCTGCAACAAGCGCAAGGACAGTGAGAAAAAGATAAATGATAGTTTTTGTCGTACCAAGCAGGTAAATTTCGCCTGGTGCACCTTCAGGATTGTGTGGGCGTGTGCTGTGCTTGATCATCATTAATATATGTTGCTTCCTAAGGGCGGCACAAATGTTCAGCATTAATCTTTATGATTCGTATTAGCACATGGAGCCCTGTGACCTCCCATGCTTCCTAGCATAGCTCCACCCACCTTAAACCTGAGTAAAGGTCTAATTAACAAGAGTAGCCTAAAAAAAGTGAGTGTGCAGGGCCTTTAAAGGTGATCGTTTCAGGCCTGGGTACCTTTTTTCCCCCATTATCTGTAGATTATCAAAATAATTACAGTAGTTTTACCCTCATCATTTAAAAGAGAGTCTGTTCAGAAGGAAGATAATAGATAAGAATGTATGTATGATGAAAACAGACTTGCAAGGCAAATATCACAGGTGATTGGAGAGTTACCCTTGAAATGCTAAATGTCAGGTAGAGATGAATATGTGATGTTTTTTTAACACCTTTTTATGTGTCTTGTGATTCCGGCATATAAAATCGCATTATAAGAATAAGAGAAAATTACTTATTTAGTAACAGTAAGAAGGTAACAGTAAAGTCTCGTAATGCCACTCTCACTCTCGTAAACAGTAAATCAAGGGAAGCTGTCCGTTTATGTAATTGTTTAAAGGGCTTAAGTGTTCTTGCTTTACTCACATTATTGGCAGTGGAGGCTTTATTGTGTGCATGTAAATGTAACCAAATATGACTAATTAAATGCAATCTTATTCATCACCTACGTAAAACAAACAACAGGCAGCTGGCAAGATAATTGAAACACATTTTAGTGTTCTGCAGGGTTGGCTGTGATTGCACATGTTTTTTATTGTGGGAATCATTGTCTGCCTAAAACACTTTCCTGTTTTCGAGGATGTGAATTAATCTTAGAAACGGGCATCGTTTGGTTTTATACTGTAAATGCAATGGATTTATATTGTTGTAGTTTTTTAGGGGCTGTAACTAATAATTCTATTCATTATCTACAAATGTGCTGATTATCTTTTTACTTAATCTATAAAACACGAAAAAACTGTTAAAAAATCAGTTTGTCATCAAATTGCTTGTTTTGTCTGAGTACCACTTAAAAGCCTAAAGGTATTTAGTTTATTCTCTCATAAGACAAGAAGCAAACAGCCAAGACAGTAAAAAAGTAACTATTTCAACAGGACAGAAGTCACAAAAACTTTCTTATTAAGACTTACTTACAGTCTCTTCAATAGTCAAATATCCTTTACAGCTGACTGAATAAACTCATGTCATACAAACACCAGTTCCCACAGTCTGTTTATTTATTTATTTTCAGACTCTGGTATGTCCCATATTCACAGTAAGCACCTTATATGTAACAGAAAACAGAAAATACAGAAATATAGAGTAAAGACAAATGTCAATTACAAATATTTAGAAATGTAAAGTGATAAACAGTTTCCCCTCGAACATCCAACTTTGGATCTGAGCATTTCAGAGAGTTTTCAGATTTATGATTTTCATTTGAGGATTGAGCCAAAGTAACAGAGAGAAACTGCAATAGAGAATGAGAGCAGCTGATATAATCTCCACTGTGCAGGTGCGCTTTGCACCTCTGGCCACCAATATACCAAAACATACTCGCCATGCTCTGGGCCACTTGTGCCACTGTGTAATATGCCATCTGTTCACAGACATCTGTAGCTTTACTACATAACAGATTATCATGATGTTACACTTTTATTATGATGACCTTTGAACTTTCCTGTACCCCCTTGACAACAGAGGCAGCATTCACCTTGCTGCTGTACTGGGAGCTGCTGCAGTGGGAGGACCGTCCCCTCAGGGATTTCCTCCACTACCCCTGTCAGAGCGAGTGGCAACGCAAGGAGAACCTGAGTCGTAAAATCCTCCACTACTTCAACAAGGGCAAGGCAAGTGAATTTTTATAGCTTTACCTTTTTACCCCTGTTTTGTCCTCTTCAAGCCAGTACTTTGGGGGAATTTTAAAAGCCTATCATCTCTGACCCGCACCAGCCTTTGGCGGCGCTGCAACTGAAGCTCTTGCAGTAAAACGTTAAATTGGACGCAAGGCCACGTTAACTTTATAGTGATGGAATGGTATTAGTAGGTTTGTGATGGAGGGGAAATTAAATCAACTTAGATCAATGAAAGTCACATAAAGTTTTATAGTTTTATATTATAAAATGTTTTTTGTGGCTATTTGTTCTCATCTGCAGTGCAGCTGTTCCCAAACATAATTACGTTTTGCCCTCATTAACATTGAGAGTGAGACAGAATCTTGAAGTCTTACTCATAATCTTCCTCAAAGATTTTATCATGTCTTACATTTGTTGGCCAGCTCCCAGTTCTTTTTATGGCTCTGTTATGATGTATAATTTTTCATTTTATAGACAAATGTTTTATTTCTAAAAATTACTCTTTCACCTATTAAACTAGATGTATACAATGGTGGAGAAGTACTGTGATCCTTTACTTAAGTAGCAATGCCACAGTGTAAACATACTACAGTATAAAAGTCTTAAATTCAAAATCTGAATTTATAGTTAGTATTGGTAACTAATTAACTTAGGGTAATATTTTTAGAAAAAAACTTTTATCCCAAAAAACTAGCCGCCACGAATGTAATAAATCTAATATTATTATATGCATATTATATTACTTGATTATTATTACTGATAGAACATACACTTGTAAGGAGGGCTTTAATGTTGTATCTAATTTGAACTACTTTATATACTGTTAAATATTATATATGCTGTATATATAATTTATACGGTAGTTAAATATTTAACAGTGCTTCATATTTAACAAGCTGATCGTGTATGTTTTATATGTAAAATCATAATTATAGCAAGATAAATGTAGCAAAGTAAAAGTATAAAGTAGTGTAAAATGGAAATGCTCAATTAAGTACCTCAATATGAATATAAACTACTGCACTTCAGTAAATGCACTGTTACTTTACAGGTTTGATATCTGAATCTACATCCTTTTTACAGTGTTGAGAGCATAACTAGAACTGTGGATTATGAAAAGAAAATCATTCAATTGCTATATATCCTATATAATGGAAGAGTTTTCTGTACTAAAGCAAACACTGAATATCATATTATATAAATACAAACATGTAGCCTTTGTCCACACCACAATACTACTCAGTGAGGGTGAGATATCTGCTCAAATGTGATTTGCTTCCCCCGAATCACTCCTCCCTGGCTGGTATTCATCCACAAAATTAAATTAGTCGACTGGTCTCTGTGCTTTGGAAAGGGACAATGCCCTCTGGACTCTGGGAGCAGCTGAGAAGGAAATAAAAGTGGCCTCCCTCATTAACTCTGTGTCATCTCTAGTTTTTATCACTGCTCTTGTACAAAAAACTGTACCTGTGGCATTCGCTGCTATTACTGATGTTACAATTCATCCAGGAAAAATAGAAATCTATATGTGCTTAAAGATCAACTTGCAGGTTGGCGACACCAGTGAATTAATGGTTGAAAAATGATGTAGAAGCTGGACTTTGAAAAAAACAATATCTATATATAAACTACACATTGTGTCATTTCCTTTTATACTCTGAAGAAATACTCATTAAAACATTAAAAGTTCCAAAGATATCTCTTTTTTTTGAAAACTCAAGTAAGAGTATATTCAATTCAATTCAATTCAATTTTATTTATATAGCGCCATATCATAACAAAGTTACCTCAGGGCACTCAATTATATATATATATATTATATCAATTATATCATTTTATTAGGCAAATTAAATTTATTTTCTCCACCTTAAAACATGACTAGATTTCTCTGTTAAATGTGTTTAAATTACACAACAACAAGTAAACAAAGATACATACTTTAACATAATGATAATAATGATAACTTCTTCTCATGTTTTGGATGCTGTTACATAAATCTGTCAACTGTCTCAGAGATTCTTCCTGTTGTAAATGTGTGTATACGTACTATTTTTGTATACTTTTTCTATCTAGAATGCCTCATGGATGAATTAAGCTTTAATAATGTCTTCCATTCACTCCGTATCTCATCTATATATGACTTTGCAGTGCTGGGAATATGGAATCTCTCTCTGCCGGGAGCTGGCTTTCCAGTACGAGACTTTATATGATTATCAGAGCCTCAGCTGGATACGGGTAAGTACGTCTAGCATGTATCCTGTTTCTGTTGTTATTATCAAACAAGCATCCTCTGTGATGATGGAAGGTGAGATTTTTCAGCTACTGCTTTCAATGTCATCCTCTTATGCAGCGTGAAGTGCGTATGGCGTCAGGCACAATGTCCTAATTACCTGTGCACACCCACACTCATCAGAAAATGCAGACGATTCAGTAATGTGTGTGATTAAATCATTATTCATCATGACTCTTTTGCATGTTTATCATTCTGTGACAGAAAATGGAGGCAGCGTACTATGACAACATCATTGAACAGCAGAGAATTGAACCAGAGTTCTTCCGAATGGGCTTCTATGGCAGGAAGTTTCCTTTCTTCCTCAGGGTAAGACTCATTTAATCTAGTCTCATCATGTCTGTTCTGACACAGTTATAATTCTGCTGATGCGGACAGCTACACTGCTCCTTCATGCTTCAGCAGGAGACAATGTCAGCTGCAGTAGCTTGTGCAAGACAGAAAGCCGGGATGGGAAGTGGATGTTGAAAATAAAGACTAAAAACTGAGTAACTGTAAATCTAGTCATGGAGTGATGCTGAATCCATTCCTAGTGGCCTAGTGCAATTCTTAAAATACTTGGATGTTATGTACAGTGTAGAATCACTTTAGCACATCAGGGCTTCTAGTTTGAATGTGGTATATTGGTATGGTACAAATATATCAGCTGCTGGGATGATGTGCTAAATAACACGTCTAAAAAGGTAGGGCAAATAAAAATTAAGGAGCTGCTTTGTTTGTCCCTCCACCAGCCATCTCGACAATTCATAACGTCAAATCTCATCATAGTCTCAATCTCGTTTATTTAGTGGCTTATCTAAGCAATTCCAGTTTTCATATGCAGCAAAATAACAAGTCTAAATGCTAAATTTGTTATTGATTATGGCTAATATACTTTGTTAAAGTGGTTATAATCTAATGTTTTATAATAACAATGGCCAAAGAAATCTGTTATTACAGGTTTAAGACAGCAGGAGATATGTTATATTATTCAGCAGGACTGCATTGGGAATCCAACTGCATTACAACTGAAGTAGTATAACTAATACAAAAACATTTAGAACTTCAAATACTAAAACAATAGAAATACTTCCAGAACACTAGTTCTTTTATTAGTTTCTATTTCAACAGAGGCATCGGAGTCACAAGCAACCGTTTCCCATCAGCCACGTTACTGTCAGTAAATGTCTTCCCCTTTCGGCAGAACAAGGAGTTTGTCTGTCGCGGTTATGACTATGAACGGCTCGAGGACTTCCAGCAAAGGATGCTGGGGGAATTTCCACAAGCCATTGCCATGCAGCATCCCAACCAACCTGACGACACCATCCTGCAGAGTGATGCTCAGTGTATCCTACTCTTGGCTAAAATTTAAAATTGTTTTCATTATAAATGAATGTATTGTTTATTTTTGTGTTAAGACTGTTGGTCTAAACAGTCTGTATTGCTTATGTATGAATTAGAGATTGTTACAGATCAAATAGGAGCACTGTTGAAGTTGATTTCTAGCATCAGACAGTGAGAGCAAACATGCTCTGTAAGCACATCCTGCTCTCCCTCCTCTGTGAATATGCATGTCTGTCTGTCTGTCATTTCCTTGACACTTTGGCTTCTAGACTTGCAGATCTATGCAGTGACTCCAGTGTCAGACATCTCTGATGTGCCTCAGTTGGAGCGTGTGCCTGAGAGGATCAAGAGCTTCTACCGCATAAACAATGTCAGCCGCTTCCACTATGACAGGCCTTTCCACAAGGGGCCCAAGGACCGCGAGAATGAGTTCAGGGTACGGTGAGCCAGCAGTGCCACTCTCAGTCCATCGCTGCCTCACAGTTTAGTGTTTTTTCACACCACAGAAATACTCATTTCAGGTGTAAAACTAGTTAGAAACAAACTGCAGTTAGATTCATGCACTGAATTTTTCTAAATACAACACGCCTTGATGATTCAAGTCAAGTCAATTTTATTTATACAGCCCAATATCACAAATCACAACACTCATACAACACTCTATCCTTAGACCCTAGGTTCTGATAAGAGAAAAATGAAAGAAAATCATTTTTTGAACACTAGAAAAAGCTCAACCACACCATTCACATATATAGGAGAAATAAAACAGTAGCACAGAGGGCGAGAGAGACAAGGACAACATGTACACAAGGGAGAGAAAGAAAGAGACAAGAGGAATGACGCACCAACAGCCAGAGGAGAGAGAAATGTCTTGAGGGAGAGAGAGAGAGGGAGAGAGAGAGAGAGAGAGAGAGAGAGAGAGAGAGAGAGAGAGAGAGAGAGAGAGAGAGAGAGAGAGACAGACAGACAGACAGAGCAGCTTGGACTCTAATGTGCTTGTGGGACATGAAACAAACGCAGTGGTTTTCAGAAAGTTTACAGTATTCTCATCGGCAGGACAAACATGGACTCTAATTACTAGGCTTAATACATTCAGTGAGACAGGGAGGAATATTAGGTTTAAGGAGATGCCATTTACAGTTTTGTAGTCTGATCTGACATGAATAAGGATCCAGTGAGGTGAAGCTATAATTTATGTAACATGGTAAAATTTTTGGAGAGCCTTGACAACAGCTTTACAATAATCAATAATTTCTCCAAGGCACATTAGATCCTCTGTAGATAATAAGTTGCCTCAGGTTTTGTTGAAAACTTCAAATTGTGATTATGATTTTAGATATTCGCCCAAAAATGACTTTCTTTCTGTAGCAGCCTTTGTGATTTCTAATTCACAGTAGTCACTGCCTGAACCACAGGTGCATTAGTCATAAACACTGCAAAAATTATGTAATGTGGCAAAAGCTGAATTTTTCAAAATAGTGACGCCATCAGACAGAGACAGAACACTGCATTAGCACAAAGGAAATCAACATCAAATTGAATAAATATCTCAAATAATCTCAAAGAAACTATCAACTGCAGCTACGGTATTTACTGGAGGACCATTGTGTTGTATTTAAGGCTACAACTAATGATTATGTTTATTCTTGATAAATCTGTCACGAGTTAAAAAAACAACCTGCAGGGCTTTAGAGACTTGGACCAGACATGATACTGTGCTGTACTTTTCTCTGGCACAGTAACCTAAATTTAGGAATCACACCAGGGCTTTTCTCAACTGATGCGCATGTGACACTGAAACACAGTTTCGAGCTATCACCTTTTTCCTGCCTGGTTATTCATCTGTTGCACACAGTCAGATCCCCACTAGACCTTCATGATGTTACAACAATTGTGTGATAGTAGACTGCATAACCTCTGTCTCCATGTTCAACAGAGTCTGTGGATTGAGAGAACAACCCTGATCCTCTCCCGACCTCTCCCCGGGATCTCCCGCTGGGCTGAGGTGGAGAGGAGAGAAGTGGTGAGAAACTTGAACATTCATTCTCTATCATCTTATAGTGCGCATGCTGCCTCCTGAGGGATGCTAGACAGTTTGCACCAGATCTCACCTTGGTAGCCAAAATTTTGAGTTTGTTACATCGACAAACGTGAGTTTCATCATTGATTCAGGTGAATGTGCGTATTTATTTCCAGGTGGAGGTGAGCCCTCTTGAGAATGCAATATATGTAGTGGAGAATAAGACCCAGGAGCTGCGGACTCTAATCAGCCAGTACCAACACAGACAGCATCATGGCAACATCAACCCGCTCAGCATGTGCCTAAATGGGGTCATTGATGCTGCTGTGAACGGAGGCATCGCCAGATATCAGGAGGTAGAGAGAAACAAATGTGTGGATATATTGAATTTGATTAATGAATTAAATTGGTGTTGTGAGAGATCCATATCTGTTCACTCATCCTCTTCCACAACAGGCCTTCTTTGATAAGGACTACATCAGCAGTCACCCAGAGGACGCAGAGAGGATCACACATCTGAAGGATCTGATGCAGGAACAGGTCAGACTCAGCTTTGAATTTCATCACATGCATCAACTGATGGTTTAACAAACTCACATGATAAAGGTGTAAACATCCTCTTTGCCGCTTTTCAATCTTAATTTCCTGTAACAGGTGCACATTCTCGGAGTGGGGCTGGCTGTTCACGAGAAGCTGGTGCATCCAGAGATGCGTCCCCTGCACAAAAAGCTCGTAGACCAGTTCCACATGATGAGGACAGGTTTACATCATGTGAGTAGTCCCATATGTGGCTCAGTTCTTTAATGTTTCTTGCTGACAAATAGTAACATTGTCACTTTTGCAGAGAGAGTCTGTTTCCATGTCTGTGATAAAGTGTTTGAATGTGTGTGTGGGCAGTGTAAATATTCAGAGCAGTACATGGTTGGGTCCCAGCAGGGTGTGCCCGGGATGGATCGGTTTGGACCTGCAGGCTGCCAAGGGGTCAACTCTCCCAGAGGCATCCTCTCCTCCCACAACCACATGAGCCCTGAGAGTGTGCGCCTCATACACAGACACAGCTCAGTCACACACACACACACACACACACACACACACACACACACACACACACTCACGCACACACAGGCACATCTGTAACCATACCCCAAACCGTCACCACCCAAATTGTACAGCAACCAAAAATTGACAATGTGAAATGTGGTCAGCCTTTAAAGAATGTTCACACTTAGAAGAAAGTAACTTTACTCCAACTCTATCAATTTTCCAAAGTGATCATTATGTTCAGGCTCACCTAGGGCCAAAACCTATTCCAGCATGCATTGGGTGAGAGGTTGTCACTGTACCACAAGACTAAGACAAATAAAATAAACACCTTCACACTAGAATTAGCAGCTCTTAATTAGAGTTGCAGCCCCACCAGGCAATTCAGGCTCATAAGATGGGTGTATTGTCCATTAAAACATTGCCTGGTGCAATTTCACTACTTTAACCAGTAAACATATCAGGTCAATAGGTCAATAATTTGAATCCAGAATGTAGTATGATCTAAAATCTTAACTTAGTTTAACCACTATAACACAACAGGATTAGTAAAAATGTCCTCTCTTCCCCAAAAATGTTTGAAAACTGGTGCATGAAAATTAAAACAAAATTTTGCTGGACACACACACATTCATTAACATACAGCCTTTTACAGTATGCAACATTGTCTCGGTCCTGTAGCCCTCTGAATCTTCAGGGTTCGATCCGTCACTCGTCCTCCTCCCTGTCCTCTCACACATCGAGCGAGGCAGGTAACCTCGTCATAATGACCGACGGCCTGATTGGGGAGCACCCCGAGGAAGCATTACACATGCAGGTGAGTTTTGACATGAACGCACACACTGGCATGAATTTTGTGGAAATTGTATGAATTTGTATTGACCTCACATGAAAACTGGTCTTATCAGGCTATAAAATATAATATAATTATCCTATGATTACTTTTGTGATTATCAACATTGATACTGTAACTATATTTGCAGTTGCATTTTATTGCTACTGTGTCAATGCATGTACACTTTAATTAGTTTCCTGTCTGATAGATAAATACAAAAAGGCACATACACCAAATGCAGCAAAGATGTTTTCTATTATAGAATATTTCATATGTGGAATATATATTTTTTTGCAGCCGAGCCCCTCCTCCTCCAGCCTGAGCTCAATCCGCTCCAACTCTTCTCAGATTATTAATTCTGCTCCCTCCAGTGCCAGAGGTAAGTAACACAGCTGCAGTAAGTCCCACCAGAGGTGGACACAGAGACTGAAATGACTCTATCCACCTTACAATGTCTATCTGTGTATGTAAAATATGTCTTTATGAAGATTTTTTAATCACAGATGCTTGAGAATTACAAAATATCTTGTAAATTATATTTAGAATGTAAGAAATAAAATGTGCCATTTCTAGGACGACAAGGCATCTGTTATATACTATGAAGTTGCTGCAAGTAGAAGTATTATATTTTCCATGTGTTTTCTCTGTTTAGGGTCTCCGTCCTTGCCTGATAAGGCCAAACACAACCGGGAAGTGATGATACTATTGCCGTCTCATCGTGAGAGGGTCAACAATTCCATGTACTACAACATGGCAGAGAATGGACAGGTAGGACAGATCTATGATGGTGCATCAGTGTGCAACTCATACTGGGTGCAAAATGTGTTTATAATCATTATACACTCTGTTGCAGAACAACCACATGCAGCGTGCCTTACTTCAGCAAGTTAGCCCCTGTAAGCCGTGTGCCGATCCTCACATGAATCTACCAGAGAAAGGTAACACACAAACCGCTTGTGGTGTTCAGAAATATGTACATGAGATGTATCAAAGCATGTGTTGACATGTCTTTGTATTCCCTCCTGCAGTTTTTCCTAACGCTCCCAGCAGCTGGAGTCTGGATGGAGAGAACAGGGAGCAGGTGTCCTACATGCCAACTTCTACTGGAGGGGTCATCATGCCCCCTGTCCCACCCAGGTCCTTCCCACCAGGTACTTTCTCCTTTTACTTCACACTGATGGTTTAACCTGGTTACTTCACTCTTTACTTGCAACTGCCATCTTGCTAATTGGCCCAGCTGATTGTCAGTGATGTTTTCCAGAGAAAACCTGTTCTTGTGAGATGTAAGCTGGCTTTTTCAAGGCTATTTAAGACCTATTAATCAATGTATAAATTAATCATCTCCTCACTTTGCAGGACATTTCCTGATGCACTGTGATGCGTTTCACCACCAGAACAGCGACCCTCCCCCGGCCCTGCCTGTCCGTTCACTGCGAAAGGTACAGCCACCAGAGAAATATCATGTTGCTTAGTCAGATTTGGGCTAGAAGTAGTTGTAACTTTAATTCCTGGAACATGCTTTTTCAACCACTTTGACTGTGACTGATTATTATTATATTATATATTATATATATACTATTATTATAAATGACATTATTAAGTTGTTAATACTGATGCATCAATGTGTAAGCAGCATTTTACTACTGTAGCTGGACCCGGAGGAGCAATTTTAAGTATATACATTTAGGTAGTTTAGTCCAGTGGTTCCACAACTACAGGGCCTGAAGATAAATCTGAGGGGTTATGACATGAATCATTTTTTAAAACTTTTTTTATAGTGTTTCCTTTTTGTGAAATATTGGTTAGATTTACCTCTTTAGGCTCAAAGACCTGAAACAGTTATTTAAATGAAACCATGTGAGAAGTTAAGAGGTGAAATGCCTCTTTGGTGAAACTGCTAACAACTCATAGACATGTGTGACAAGACACTGCTTTTTTCTAAGAGATCACAAGCTATAAGGTTCGGGAACCACTTTTTTAAGCTTTAACAATGTTTTATATATATATATATCAATTATGAATATGAAATGTATCTGCTAACTATTTAGTGTATAAGTATTAAGTAGCAGAAAATGTAAATATTCTAATAAAGTAAAAGTACCTCAAAATTACAGTACATGAGTAAATGTACTCACTTTCCAGCACTGTTACTTTATATTCAGTTGGTTGACGCCACTGAATTGTGCTCAGACTGCTGCAGTGTATAGTTGAAAGCCAAACTGTGGCTCTGTCTATCCTTCTCCCACTTGTCCTCCTCCTCATCCTCCTGCTTTTTCCTTTTTCTTCTTCTATTATTCTTGTTCCTTCTTCATTGAAATTGACTTGAATGTCTCATGTAGATATGATGCTAAAATTGTAATGTTAGCTTTGGAAAAAAACATTTCGAATTTTAGAAATGAGATTTTCAGTCTTTTGTCATGGTAACCGCGCCTTCACAGAAGCTCCTATTTCTGAAGTTGATGAACCCCCACACACTGTCTTCACTTACAGTCAGATTATTAAATGTACACTATTACAGCACCTGATGACTGAATGTAGGCACAGTATTTTTTTCACTCCAGTAGTCAAGTCATAATTACAAAGCCATTACAGTGCCTCAGTGTTTGAAATACTGACTTTGTCAGAATGATGAAGTAGCTGTTGACTTTTTATCTTCCTTCATTTGCAATTTGTATTTCCAGTATTTCTGACAGCATGTGAAGGCAGCGTGATTAAAAAAATTAAGTTTGTTTTCACTCTGTTCTTTGCTGTAGATCAGGAGAAATAGATCCATGATACCCACTGTCTCTCTAACGCTTTGTCTCGCCAGTCTCCTCTCCACCCAATTCCTGGCTCCCCCACCAGTCCTCAGTCAGCTTTGGGTGGCAGTAACTCCACCCTGTCAGGCAGTGCTAGCAGCGGTGTTTCCTCTCTGAGTGAGAGTAACTTCGGAGGCCAGTATCCAGACCCCGGCCCCATCAGGAACGATGCCTTGGAGCCTCTTCCCAGCCATCTGTGGTCCCCCCCTGAAGAGTACCTGGCCTCTCCCTACCTTCACATCCACTATGGCGGACCAGAGATCGACTCTGTAGACCCGGTCCGCCCCTTCCACTACCGCAGCCCTGTCTCGCACCCGCACATCCACCCACATCCTCACGCTCACGCCCACCCTGGGCTGGACAGCCACTCCCACGGGCCACAGCCTCACCACCATGTTCCCACTCACGGCCCTCACCACATCCCTTACCGCAGGCCTCAGCCTCCTGCTGTGCCCCCTAAACCCTACCTGAGAGAGGGCTGCATCCCTGAGGAGGACCTGACGCCTCAGCCCATCCCGCTGCCTCGCAGGATCTTCCACTCCCCTCACGGCCACAGGGAGGACCAGGGGAAACACCCCTGGGAGCAGTGCATCAGCGAGGAGCATGAAGAGACGCAGTGATGAGGAGGCTCCAGCTACATTTCAGTTAGAGATTTCTTCTCCTTGTCTTCTTCCATTCATTTGCACTGAGTTAAAGGAGCAGTAATAGAAAGAGTCTTATGTGCAGCAATGGAGTGTGTTCAGTTGATCCGTCTTGCTCTGTGATTTAATTTCAGTGCACATGAAGGAAAGAAAAGAAGGAGCGAACCTCGATGAAAACTACAGGCACAACTGCCGTCACTGCTCCGTGTGGCCTCTTAGATATAATTAAAAGAAAATGATCTGTTGAACAATAAGGTGGATCAACTTTATTCAGAAATTGATATTGATTGTACACACTTGTACAACTCGTCTGTGAGCATGTTTTTTTCATTTGAGAATAATACGACAACAGTTTTGTGAAATATGACGACCACGATCATAACCAACATGATGCCAGGTGCAGTATAAGCTCTGAACTCCCTTGATTTTGCTTTTCACGTCATTTCAACAAAACGAGGCAATGACAGAAAGTTGTTATTCACAGTGAAGTGACTTCTCTGCTTTAAATGCTCCATATATATGAATTCTTATTTTGATAAATAAATACATAATACAAAATACATTATAGTGTTTTCAAAGGCTTATGTCCATTATGTTTTTCAAAACACTGTTAAGTGCTCCTTAATAGTGAATCATATCAAATGGCGCACTCAAATACGTGTTGCTGCCGGGCTCTAAGGTTGGACTTGCAGCTCTCCTCTTGGACCGGCATCTCAAGGGACAAACATGAACTTCAGTCACTGACAATTTTCCGTCCGTACCATGCGTATGGAAACTTACGTGAATGTATTCAGATGAGATTATTTGTGTTGCACAAGCTGCAATGCTGGTTTTTGTTTAAGTGCTTTAAGTTTAGTCTATGTTGAAGAAGTCTCTATTTGTCTCTTTTGTGTGACAAAGATATCTTGAGGGGAATGAAAACGTTCGGCAGACTGAGCCCAAGCTGAGGACAATGACAGGCAGGTCCCACACCTGTCGTGTTTCATGTTCACGGTGAATGAAGAATGGATGGAACGAGGACTCTCCACACCTCAACCACCTGCTTGACACTGAAACACCAACACTATTCTCTCTCTCTTTGCCCCTCCATCTTTTTCCTTCTTTGTATGGTTGTCAGGCCATATTAAGCAGTGAGGGCTGAACCTGGACAGCTGCAGTGGCATTGCGTTGCATCTGATGACACTGTCTAGACCCCCGCTCACTGAGTGGCCAGTTGATGAGTCCACTCAGAAAGTGTTGGAGTCGCCTATCTGCCTTAAGTGCACTCAAATGCAGATTGACCTCTCACACGGACTGTGAGAAGCTCATTTAGCGGCACCCGCTTTCCTTTTCATTCTGTTCACTATACGCTCCCTGATGGAAATAAAAGATATCTACTTAGTGATGTTTTTGTATGGTTTCGTCCCGCTTTGGTTTCAGATTGTTGTTTGGTTTGCAGCGCTAATATTTCTTATTCTGCCTGCAGCTCTTTCTCAATCACCTTCTGTTGTGTGAAAACTAATGATGTGTTTCAGAAGAATGCAAAAGCCCGAACTGAGAGAGAGGTTTACTTTTTGTGGAGCAGAACAGCACTGTTTATTGTGGTGTAGTGGGTTGGGAGGATATAGCTAATATTTTAACAATTACTTGTTTTCCTGGTTGTTATTTTGCAGGTGGATGCTTTGTGTTACCGTACATCAAGTTGTCAGCTGACTAGACAACATCTATTTTTGTATGTGAGATCATCAGTTGTGTGAACATATTTCAGAAACCGTACAGAGACAGAAGGCCCAGGTACTGCATTAGCTGCTGTACTTTGTAAGGTTATGGACCTGAGGTTAGATATATACAGTATGTGAGTATCTCCTGTGAGCTTGATGGTGTTGAGGATAACTGGTGACTGAAGTGATACTCAAAATATAGGTACAATAGAATTTTTCAATGTAAATTCTGTTATTGTACATACAGCAGTATTGTGAAATATTTTTGAGAATTATTGCAGACACCCCAAAAAGGTTTATTGTTGTTTTGTGTATATACATGTATTCCAGAGATCAATGTAATTGATAAATATCTATAATCAGTGTTTGAAAAAGGACAAATCCATTAGAC
Organism: Nannoperca obscura; assembly: GCA_036024295.1. NCBI lineage: Eukaryota > Metazoa > Chordata > Actinopteri > Centrarchiformes > Percichthyidae > Nannoperca > Nannoperca obscura. The sequence continues at coordinate 16,418 of JAVQJL010039346.1, forward strand.
TGTGGCTGTCTCCACCGTTCTTGACTTTGAGTCTTCTCATATAAATACTTTATACACTTTTCAATGTGCTTTCCTGTACATATGGTGTTAGCATGATCAAACAGTGTTTGGTTGTAAAAGTGGTTTTCCTACTCCCATAACTGCTGTGGTATGGAATTCATTAATGATGCCAAACATTAAAGACAATCTTTTATCAGCTCTAATGCTTCCTCCTTACCTTTGCTGTGCTGTGATTTGGTGGAGCAGTATTTGAAGTTAACAGTAGAGGCCGCTGTTAGTCATGAAAATACATGAATCATACCCCAAATGGGGAAGAAGGCACTGTTTGTAGTGCTTTAACTGTTTTCTGGGTGTGTGTGTGTGGTCGCGTGTTCATGCGTACGTCCGCATGTATCACTTACATATATGGGCACATAAATGTTTACAGGGTCACATTGTGAGGACTCGCCTTCCTTTTGGGGGCAAAAATGCTAGTCCCCATAATGTAAATCATTATATTTTAGGGAAAATACTTGGTTTAAGGTTAGGGTATGGTTATATTTTGATTAAGGTTAGGGTTGTGTTAAAGATGTTGAATGATAAACCTACAGAGAATTTAGACCTGAATCTAAAGCTCCACTCAGCTTTATGGAGCTTTATAATGTGTTACAACTCATTGTCCTGCTATTTTAATTAACTACCATTGTTCTCATTGTGTTGCTTCTGGCCACAGGAGGCAGCTGTTTTCAGAGAAAAAGCTCTAAAAACCCACTGGACATTACCTGCTCAGCACCAAACAGCAGACAGATAAAGTTAGAGACTAGCTGGTGAACATAGTGCATCATTTAGCAACTAAAGAGCCAGATATTTCCATCAAGAAATATCTGTTTGCTAACAACGTCACCATATCAACTTAAAAGGTTGCTACATGTTAATGTTGTGTTCACAACTTGTTTCTGCTGCCTGCAAGCGGCCAAAAAAATTAAAAAAATTATATAGTTATTGCAGGTGTAAGTAAAAGTAGTAATACCGCAGGTAAATGTTCTGCATTCAAAATGTTTTATATAGTTTAGAAGTATTAGCAGCAAAATGAACTTAACTTAAAAAGTATCTATATAAGTAAGTATAGTAAGTATATCCTTCTGAAATGTAGTGGATTGGAAGTGTAAAATAGCCTAAAATGGGAATACACAAGTAAAGTACAAGTACCTTTAAATTGTACTTAAATGCAGCACTAGAGCACATGTACTTAGTTCAATTAAACCACTAGAGTTCTTTAAGTGTGTGTGTGTGTGTGTGTGTGTGTGTGTGTGTGTGTGTGTGAGTGTGTGTCTGTAGACAACAGCATGTCACACAGCCCCTGGGTCCACCACAGAAGAAAAAAAAAGACAAACTCTGCAGTTGCTGTGACTGCGAAGGTCCCTGCTCTCACCAGCTCAGGCATCACACTGTCACATCGTACTTTGATTTAAAAAATGCAACATATCTTTTTTATTTGATATATGGTAATGTGGCTAGAGTTAAAGTGAAGTTTTTTTGGTTCATATAAAGAAAAAAACACAATGTGGTCTGTGTTATGAATAAATGTAAGGATTTGCTTCAAAGTCAGTTTACACCATCTACATAATGAGCAGTCAAGTGTGGCCTACAGGTGGCACAAGAGACCCATAACTCTGGGGTACTAAGACTTAATCATCTAATCTGTATGTAAATTCAGTATAGCAAACATTAAAAATCATTATCAAAGTAGAAATGTTATTGTGACACTACACTCAAAAAGGTAAAGAATGATATTTTAGCTCATTCAGTAGCATGCTAGCTGATCTATTTTTTTTCTTTTCTTTAATGTTAAAACATTCAATTATTATTGGATTCAGCAGACAGACAGATAGATAGATAGATACATATATATATATATATATATATATATATATATA
>JAVQJL010039356.1:0-41033 GCA_036024295.1 Nannoperca obscura
CCCCCCCCCCCCGGCCAAGGTCACATCGAGCCAAGAATTCAAGGACCCCCCCGCCCCCCTCCTTCTAAGCGTGGTTCAGCCCACGCTGGGCCGGAGGACAGCTACTGAATAGCTGTGGGGCTGATGTCACTGCTGGACAGTTGACAAGGGGAACCCTCCCTCAGATTAACCCCATCTGTATCTGATGAGAAGTCAGAAGGAAACATGCTAACAATACTCTCCAAAACAATGACATCATGATGTGGAGAACTGGACCTAAATACTGGAGCGGGTGGTTGTCAGTGGAGATATGATACAGTGACTTGAAGGAACACAAACCGGACTATTCAGGGAGTAAACCGCTGACTTTGGGGCAAGCCTCTTAATAAATGAGATCACATGTAACCTAGGGACCTGACTGGTGACCCTGCGTCAGTGCTGCAGCCGCTGCTCCCAGACGGTGCCTGAGAGAGTGTCGGCCCATTTCGGGCTTCTGGCTGAGCGGCGGAGAATAACCAGAGCCCCCTCAACTTTCTCCTGGAACAAAAACACATTCTGGCTGCTCGCAGAAGAGAGCAACTCCTTCCTACTAATTCAGGAAGCAAGCGCCGTCTCTTGCCGATTCAAGAGCTAAAAGTATTTCAACAAGCTGTCTCATGACTGCGGAGCCGAGCTGACCTCAGTCCCTCTCCATCACTTTGCGATAGCCAGCGACATTCCGCTGGCGTCGCATCACTTAAAAAGAAAGCCCTCGTTCATCAGATGGAGAGTCACCGAGTCAAGCTAAATTTGTTCCTACTTAAGATAACCATTTACCAAGACAACCTCTCTTCCCTCCCCCAGCGTGCACACGCACACACACACACACACACACACACACAAACAAACAAACACACACACACACACACACACACACATCCCTCCTCATCCACTTCCTGATGTCAACTGAACTGGGGGGGATGTGATGGTAACAGGCAGACAAATGCAATTCCTTCTCTTCCTGAATTCACCCGGACACTCGCCACCAACAAATTCCACATAAGGCCACTACTGTTACAACACTATATTGAACGCACACCGCTGTTGTGGTCAACTCTCTCCAAATTCCATTGTTGTCGACAAACGCACAGGAGCTGGCTTTCAACAGCCTCGGAGGGGAACAATCGACTGCTCATTGTAACTGTCGGAGGAATGTGGAATGCAACAATGTCAGCCTCTGGAGAGTGAGTCACCTCCAAACACTGAGCACGCTGTGTGTTTGTGTAGGTGCTGTTCTGACACAATGTTTCCAAAATGATTTACTCAGCGATACTTTGCTTGCTTACTGTGCATTTGGAATAAAAGAGTATTTTGGAGAGAATGACGACATTTGGAAGAGATGATGAAGCCATTTTCATCATCATACCAGAGCAAAAGATAAACTTGTGGCTCAGAATTAAAATACTGTTGGCTGAAGAAAGTCATTACATGGAAATGGCTGGAGGAAAATCCTTCAACCAAGGACACCTGGTCTAAAATTGTCAATTAAATAAACTGAATGAAGAAACAGACCTTTTTATGAACTATATAATTATTACCTATCAATATAGATATATTTATAGGGTTACATATTATAAATGCATATGAAAGACCCTGTTCCTATACCCACTCATTTTGCTTGAAAATATCAATACAAATAAAGTTGCAAACAAAAAACATTATATGAGCTATAATTTGAGCACTATGTATCTCACCCTACAATTCAGTGCCGAGATACAACGAGTATGGAGCAGGTGGAGAAGTACACGACTACAACAAGGATATAAGTGTACTGAAGTGGAGTGGAGCATTGGCTCGTGTCAGCTGTATTTACTACTTGGTTAATGTTTACTAAATCCTCGGGGGCTACTTTGCTGCGGTGTTTCTGCGGTTACCTAGCAGTTCTTCTGGGTCTTTGACCACAATGTGGGCGTTGAGCTCTTGCAGCTCCTGGTGAAGCTCCTCAACCTTCTTGTTAGATTTTTTCAGCATGTTGTCTACGTAAGCCAGGCTCTTCTTGTCTGTGGTGACCTGAGGAAAGGAGAGTGGAGAACATCTGACAACTGATAAAGATTTATAGGGAAACTACACCCATTTTTAAAAAAAATCAGAAACGAGTACTACCCAGCCAGTGATAACAGTTATATAATGTCTTCTGAGATAGTGGAGGAGCTTTGTCAAGTCGTTGTCAGCTTGACCTTAAAGACTACAAACTTGGCGGCATAGAGTTCGAATGACTAAAAGTCAGGATACAGCCTGTTTAATTTGGGCCACTTAGTACTCCTTTGACTTCAACAGTCAGGGATTTTACCTTTCGCAGGTTCTCTGCCCCTTCTTTGATCTTCAGCTCCTTGCGGATCTCGCGGCGGATCTGCTCCTTGATCTCGTCCAGCTTCTGTTGGACCATGGTGTCGGACAGGTCCAGGTTGTGTCCCAGACCCAGTCGCTCTGCCACCAGCTGGCCCCTGGCATCCCCCTGGAGGAGGACAGCATAGATGGGGAGGAGTAAAAGAAGGTGATGAGAGGAATGCAATTCAGAGGAGATCAGGAAGGGAGGAGGAAGAGGAGGAGAAGGAGAATGGGATAGCAGAGGAAGAGGAGGAGAGGACATACAGAGAGGTCAGTGACAAGCAACAAACAACTCAGCTTTTTTGAGTAGCAATTAACCAACAGGACGTCTGAACATAAACGGACAGAACAAAAAGCACTGCACCAACTTGCAACGTTTCAAAACAGCTGAAGCTATTGATTATAAAATGCCTGCATTTCCATTTTGCAGCGGTAAGGAAGCAATACAAAAAGGAGGAGGAGCTACAAACATAGTTTCATCCCATCAGTCACTGAGTTCCTCATAATAACAACCTACATCTGTGTAATCACATCCTGAGCATCTGGTGATCAATAATCATCAAGTTTTGCAAAACATGTTTCAGTTGAATGCATTAAAAATATCTTCTGACCAGACGAGCGTCACACATTCAATCCTGGCTGAGGTCAGCCCAGTGTAGTGGTGTGTTGTGAACTTAAGCTAGCCTCTGTCAAGGTGCTTTCACTGCGGCCGTCAGTCACCATTTGCCTGCATCCTTCAAGCGGTCACCTTAACTAAAGAGGGATTAGAAGTGACTTCCTGAATGGCTTCAGCTCGTCATTAAAGTTAATCGTGAAAACAGTGGTGAACTAGCTGATCACACAATACGTCTGTGACGGTCTGAGGACTCAGTTTGTTACATTTCATCACACAGTTCATCAATCGAAAGTTTGTTGGTTTCACAATATCTACTCATTTAGAATTTGGACAACATAACCTTTTAATTTAACCTAAGACATAACAACATCATCATACCTCAAACAGGCCAGATAACAAACCAGAGTAGCCAAAAGCCAGCCCTCACTTCAGTACTAATAATTGCACAATTAGCTATACATACGCATCATTATTCAACATCTGTGACCTTTGATGTTTTGGGGAAATCATCAGTGTAAAGTTCACTGACTAACAGTATCAGCACATAAAATCTAAGAAGAGACTTGCCGCCCACTGAAAGCCTCTGAAGCCCTGCCAGAGTTTAAGTGTGTGGAAATTAGCTTGTTCCATTCATAAAACGAGGGCATAATGAGATTTGAAAAACAGCACATCACCACTCTGTGACTACCACGAGATCTGCGACTTGTTGCATCCAAGCCGTCATGACGTCATACAATTACCTTCAGTTTATAGGGCTACTGTTAAAATTACGTGCCTAAGGAGAAGATGGTAAAAGACCAAACCTCAAGGCTTCATTTATCTTTCTGCCTTACCGTAACTTCATCGCTTTCAGCCAACTCCATCTCTAGATCAGTCGAACCAACCAGTCCATGCATGTTCTGCTGATCAGCCAAACTATCTTTAAATGAACAAGAAGCTCCGTCCAAAGCCACACTCCGCCAGCGTCCGATGTTCTGCAGCTCTCGTTATGCACTTTCTTTCTCACACAGACCACTGACATCAACAGGGAAGATAAACCGTCTGAGCAGCGACAGCCAAATCCCTCTTAGCTTCTAACTCGCTGAGGTCAGAGCTGCCCTAATCTCACTCCAGGGAGAGAGAACTGTGTCTAAAATTAACCCACGTTAAAAACACAACACTGGCTGTCCATTGTGCCCCCCCCCCCGGAAAGCAACTTGTGTGGAGGAGGATGAGATGCTCTGAAATGACACCCCCAGCAACTGTAAGAGGGTATTGATTAGATCTTAACGTACGATGGTGAAGTTTGATGGTACGTTTTATCTACTAGTGAAAACAAAGTGCAAGGTTGTTACTGTAAAAAGGCACAAGCCAGCAAAGCACCATACAGGCTGTATTGTCCTTCATCCATGCCACAGTTTCACAGAAAAGCCAGGCTTTTCCACAATGTTTTATTTTGGTGGTTGGCCACCTGGCCTCAAACAAAGACCACATCCAGCTCCTCTCCAGGAAGAGAGGCCATATTCCACACAGCAAAAGCCTTCATATTTAGTGGGTGTTATTTAGGCTGTCATCTTCATCATAACTCAGATGATCATGAGACGGGCTGCATCCGGGTCTGGATCAGAAAAACCTGTTACCTGGAGGAAAGCCTGAAATGATCTACTCTACTTCGGACTGATTTACGTTGGGAAAATACATCATGTTTGGTAAGACGAGGGATTTCCATGGGCTCTGTCATACTCTTGTGAACCCCCACCCTCACTCTCCTCTATAGGTGCTCACTTCAGAGAAAACTATAGTTTGCACAAATCCTAGTGCAGAGGCTCCTTGATGAGTCATAGGTAAAATGGAGGTCACAACTCCTGGAAGTGCAAGAATAGTGTGTGTGTGTGTGTGTGTGTGCGTGTGTAAGGGGGGGGGGGGCAGCTCTCTTCTTCAGCTCACTGCCTTGCTAAACTTGTTTGCACTGTAGCGGTGTTTGCCCAACGTGGTATGAGGACACCCAAAAGGGCCTAATTTACGGTGCAACAATGCAAGGAAATCCATGAAAGGCCGATCAGATAAGGTGGAAATAAATCAGCTGGCAGACCCACAAGCCCTGTGTGTTCATTTGAGATCAAACAAAAACTATATGCGAAGAAAGAGAGCCGGCGCTCATTTGCAGGATTGCTTTAACCTCTTCTTTCTCTATAACTGCAACACTTCCTTGAGTTGCCATTTTACCTGTATGGCCCTTATCATTTCCGTGCTGCCTGAATGTATTGCCTTGTCAGGGGGATGACGCCACACAGAGACTCGAGACTTATTAGGTTCAAAGACGAGCGAAGCAGGAATTGTAAGCAAATGTTTCCACTCGGACCACAATGCATACAGCTTTTGATGGATGGAGGGAACTTGTTCTTGTCAGTGTGGCTCTGCTAGCTGCTCTGTGAAATGTTCGAGGCCCGTAACAAATGAAATGACTGCATCTAAAACTTTTATAAAGCTTTGTTCAATATTAGAATTTATTGGAGGGATAAAATAGGGACTGTTCATCCCTACAAAATAAAAACAATATTTATAGCTACAAATTACCTACAAAGTGCCATCTAGAACCTGTATTTAATAAAACTGTTGACCATTTGAATATAATATATTATCTTTGTAAGATAATATTCTTACAAAGGGTAAGGCAAGTGTTAGCCACACATGTTGAACTTGTTAAAGAGCTCTTTTAGTGCCTAAGACATGAAAGGAAACTGTGAGGTAAAAGCAAACACTATGTCTGAGCCTCAAGTGTAAGCAGGTTAACTTGCTCTTTAAGCCTCAAAGCTCCAAGTCCAACAACAAGAGCTCCATTCAGACAATAGGACAATGGAAAAGTTGAGGGCACTATCCAGGCTCACGCTTAAAAAGCCAAGCGCTTGCCATTTCTAAAGCGAGGCCTATCTCAGCCTACAACTTGACACCCGGCCGTCTTACCCACACACAGCTGGCTGCAGAGTGTTGGCTGCAGCCCGGTGCTCTGCTGCGACCAGAAATAGCAACACAGGCTAATAAACGCAGATCCTACAAATGCAGCCTTCACACAAGCCTTAGAGATATCCCACGCTAAGTCAAACTGTAGGTAATGTCTTGCACTTCAGGTCAATGTTAGTGGTCATTTCTGAGCCGGACAGACGGTGGATTGATTGCGTTTCCACAAAACTGACGCTGCAATGTCACAAAAGGAGAGCGAGCGATAAAAACTGCACTCAAGCACCTGTTGCTCTGCTGAGTTGATCTGGTTCCACTCCACATAAACCACCGTGGCGATATATGTTAGAGTTAAGCTGGCCCGACCGACCCTTGCTAAACATAGATGCATAATGAAAGCCATGACACCAAGGTGGTATTTTTTAAGTCCTAATACAAATGCACTACGATCTCAATTTGGAATACAACGTAGGGCTGGGCTTGTGTTATTGTTACGTTAACAAACATAAATCCTAACAGTCCAAACACTGAGCCAGAATTACTAATTGTTTTATTGAGCACGCCAGCGGAAACAGAGAGGCGAGTGCACCTTTCCACTTCCATCCAGTCCAAATAGATGGGTGTTAACTACACTTATATTTTGTTTTGTTATTGTAATTCATTGATCAAATTGTGTGAATTGTTTTACAAAATTCTATCTTACGAATTAGTTATTGCACGCAAACTGTATTTTGTTTTACATGTGTATAGAGTTTTGCTAAATGTAATGCATAAGACTGAAACAAGGTACGGACCTGAACATCACTTTCATTGTTATGAATGTGATTTTGCATCCATTTGAATCATCATGATGTATACACCAATGAGGGCAGAATACTCTTGTAAGTAATCAGGATAATCAGCCAGCCCTGACGGTAAAACACTAACTTTATGTCACCCAACTGGCTTAATGATTGGCTTGGTTATAAACTTCACCAATACTGTGTGTTTTGCCATCAGTTTACAGTTTTCAGACTCATTTTAATTTGGCCTACTGTGAAAATGTAATTATCTAGACTCACGGTAGAAATATTGCTCATCAGGCTGGGTCATGCATACAAACAGCTGTGCTGGGCGAATGCAATAAATGTTTATCTTTGCTTTTATCTTTAATAAGCCATTATATGATTAAACTGGTTCAGCAAATGACTGGACAACAAGTCATCACCACCTGTTGCCTCGGTGATCGGTTTCAGTCTGCACCACCTTGCCCTGGGAATCTAATTCATGAGAAACATTTAATACTTCCTCCAAGATGAATAATAGTGTGAGAGTAATCATACTGGTCTTAGCTTTAACACAATAACAGTGTTTGGATGGATATTGCTAAAGGGATGCTTGATTGCATTTAAAAAGTGATTTGATAAAGTTCTGGTTGAATTGATCGATATTTTAGACAGAAACATGTGTTTCAGATCTGACGTCACTCAGGTGAAACCACACGAGCCAGTGAGTCATGACTGTATTGCTTTCATTCACGCACTGCTTTTAAAAAAAGATATATATAAAAACGTGCATTTGCATCTTTACAAAACAGACTTTCTGACTCATGTTACGTTGCTGGTGACATGTTTGGAAGTTCATCCGGTGTGTAACGTGTTTGGGGGAAAAACTTTGGGTCAAGTAAACCAGTGAGCACTTGCTCTTTACAAAAGATGGAAACAAGCTTTCATATTAGCACATTCAAAATTAAACAATATAGCGTTACCGGTTTATGAATACACGGAGGATAGTGTTTATTTCCCTAAAGTTATGCAGGTTAACTTGGCGTTAGGCTACAGACCTGTAAGTTAACGTCCAACTGTCATTATGTCTCGAATTACAGCAACACTAAAGCTGAGACGTTTCACAACAATGTCCGGTACATTTATTAACACAGCAGCTCGCGCACAAAACCACCGGTTTAAAACGTGGATATTTCAGGATAAATTACTTTTGGATAATTGTTTCCCAGGCCTCAATCCATGGATAATTCCCAGACAACCCTTTGGGATCAGGCAGAGGCCCTTCACTTAAATACAACACTATCGACTCACAGCGACTCAACTTTGATGAAATAAAACTGTTCGCTAACTTATAATTGAGCCTCTCGAGCAACTTTGCGCACTTTTCCCAACAGTTGTCAACTTTTCCTACCTGCACGGAATCGGCGGCCATCTTGGTTTTCGCCTTTGAATCAAATCCTACGGGGAGAGAGGAGGGGAGGTGGAACTCCAAAAACAAGCCCAAGTTTCCCTCTCTGGCGACAAAAAGAAGTGATTATTTGGACCAAATCATCGGTCATCTCGGGTACACGGGGCTTTCCATGCCGTCTTCACGCTTCATTTACGCGGTCACACCGTCCTAGAGGGGTCCTGGAGGGTGGACGTGTGCTCATAAATAAGAAAGCTGGAGCATAAATCTGTCCCAGTGCAGTTGGAGAAAGAGGCGGTGGTTAGAGTGGAAGAGTCCGCCCAGAGGAGCTGCAGTGCTGCTGCTGCTGCTGCTGCTGCTGCTGTTAACGCTGAGCTGCTCTCAGTCCGGACAGTTAACACACGTGATCCAAAAACTTCATATAGGCTGGCCTTACCTCATGCTAATGACCTGAAATGATCCTGGGGGTAAACGCAAACATGGGGAAACATCCATCAGGGTGCGCTAAATTAAGAGTAAAATATGTGCTGACAAAGGAAACCCTTTAGAGAATCCTAACTTCTTAGATATGTCATTACATCAGTGGTGGAAGAAGTATTGGGATCATTTACTTTAATAAAAGCAGCAATTAATGCCTCAACGAAAAGTACTTAAGTAAAAGTCTTAAGTAGTAAAGAAGTATTAGAAGCAAAATTGAAGTACAGTATCAAAAGGGAAAGTAGCCTACTCATACTGAATGGCTCCAACCGTTAGATCATGCAGATTCATTTACTTAAGTAGCAATACCTTTATATAAAAATAGGCATTTTGTATTAGTATTCATACACAAGTAAAATATAAACAAAATGTGACTTAATTACAATTACATATTACAAAATATACTAGAATTAGATTTCTTAAACATAAAAGAATTGCTACTTCCAATATATAATAATTATAATAATAATAATAATATTATAATAATGATAATGTATGTATTATATATATAACGCACACAAAAGCTGATGAATATGAGTCAGACTTTACTTTTGAGTTGCCAAGCCAGATAGATCAGGAGGAGCTGCTGTGAAGAAAACACAAGACTAAGACTGGACTATTGTCCAATGGGGCAAGTGCATGACATGTCACACCTCAGTGAGAAGACTTACTGCTGCATGACATAACCCGCAGTGACACAGTCATCACAAGCCATATGTCTCAGAGACTGGGCATTCTCAGTGCTTATGGCATAGTGTCAGAGATATTTATTGGTGCGGACAACAACGCTGGTCCTCATTCATAAACTGAGCATTGTCCGCATAATAAAAGTGGCAGAGACCTTGTTGGGTAGACTTATGAATTGTTTGTTCCTGTTAAGATCCGTGGAGAAGTCCAGCCTTTCTTTCTGTCTCCATGGTGACGCTCTCCAGAGCCTGACAGAGGACAGGTGCTTCAGACAGGTTGCAATGGTTTTGTCGTTTATATATGGATCAATATCTGTAGCAAGGTCTGTTAGCAATATCCACAACCTATACTTATTGTGTGCAGGAGGAAAGAACGGAGATGATAAGGTGTTATGCTGTTTCTGTACCAGCAGGATTATTAATATCTATTGTTATCTGCCTCTATCAGAAACATACATGTCTATGTTGTTTGCCTTTCTCAAGCTGTTGTTCCAGCTCCACTTTTACAGTTGAAAGAACATTATACTGATCTGTGGCCGTGTTGTTACGCACAATAAACAACATGATTAATGTTCTGATTGATGCCCACTGTTTAATTGGGAAGGCAGGTATTAGGTACTGCACCTCACAGTTGTAAAAATCTGAGAAATCCAAATGCATAAAGGTAGATGTTTTTGGTAAAAAAAAAAAAAAGAAAAATTATATATATATATATATATATATATATATATATATATATATATACACACACTGTATATATATATATATATATATATATTTAGTATATAGATCTTATAGATCACAGATTTTTGTGTAACACCAGCTGGGGACCTTTGTTGCAATTAGCAGCACTCAACATCAAATTTGAAAATGGTATAGCCACACATTGGATTAATATAAGACAAAAAACCAAACAACAAAATAAAACCTCCTGCAATGAGTTGCTTTAAGATGTGCAGTTTTCTGTAGCAGCCTCCTCTTAAACCTGATGTTAAATGGTCCTGGTCAGACTTTCTAAAACAGCCTGTAACTGAGAGGCTCCAGAGGGGACACCCTGCATGTTTGGGTGGGTCAGAGGGCCAAAACCAGGAAGCTGTAACCGGAGAACAATCTGAGATTAATGGGGATGAGTCCAATAGCTGATGACTGTACAGGGATTATCTGAGAGCAGGGATGAGTAACACTGAGTGGCAGCACCGGCTCACAGAAACTTTCCCTGGTGACTCCTCTCACTTCACATAATCACATTCCTATTTTAGTGCTCTTTATGTATTGTTTTTCCAGCAGCAAGAGAATGACTACTACAAGAGAAAAGGCTGAATACATATATTGTGGCACTGCCACAAGTCTTTTCTGTTTCCATTAGAATTGATTAGCAAAACGCCAACAGGGAGGCAAATAAATACGACACCTTCCCTGTTTAAGTTTAGAGGAAAACATCCAACTCAGCAAAACGTCAATTAGTCATTTAATTGATTTTGACAACCTTCTGTGCTTCTTTAATAAGTTGTAAAAAATATAATTAAGTTGTATGATAGAGACATGTTTAACTCACTGCAATCACTATATCAAATAGTGAAATACAGAAAATGGATAAACACACACACACAGCAGCAGACCTGGCAGCTCTTTATCTCCCTCTGCAGGATACCAGCCCTGAAATAATCCATCTTTAATTTTCACAGTAGCAGCTCTGTCTGTCTTTACCACCTGAGGATGTTGACAATGATGCACAAACATTTGTATTCAATTAAATTAAGGAACACACATGCATCTGTGGCAGTTTTTTTAAATGTTCTGTATATTTTTTTGGCAATCAAAAGATGAAAACAGCCATGTTTTAACGGTTCATCAGACAAAGCTGCAACACAAGGAGAGCTGGGTGTAGAGAAGGCACACAGAAACTGAGCCGTAAACTACAGTACGTCCTCAGATGAAAAGACCAGTACCTGTTCATCTGTATAGCTCAACACTTCAGCAATTGTCATGTGACCGTACATCCAATAGAAAAATTCTGTGCAGCTCTCCCAGGGGAAGCAATGTGTTTTTGTTTTCCACACTAGTGCACCTTCTTGATAAGACAGTAAACTTTTCCAGCTGTTAGTTAGCAATTTACGAAGGGCAGACAAGCACTTTAATGGGCCAATAAAAGGGAATTAAAACCACAATAAACCCAACCTTTCAGAAAACCAGAGATGAAAACTACACAAGCAAATTAGCAAAGTTATCTTTTATGTGGACAACTTCAAAAGACAACAGCAGAGATTTTAAGGAATAGTTTGACATATTGGGAAACGCACATATTGGCTTTCTTGTACAGAGCTCAATAGCGCTCTCTCATCAGCTCGGTTAGCTTAGCTTAGCATAAATACTGGAAACGAGGGCAAACAGCTAGCCTGGCTCACTAACATGTTGCAAATTGTTAGTTTAATCCATAATGAAACTGAAGTGAAGTTTGCGGTGTTAAGGCTAGCTGTTTCCCCATTTTTCTTTATGCTAAGCTAAGCTAAGCGGCTGCTGGCTGTAGCCTTATATTTAAAACACAGCTTTTAAAGTGGTATCAATCTTCTCATCTAACTCTTGGCAAGAAAGCAAATAGATGCATGACAAAAAATTTTAATGAAAGAGCTGAAAGAAATGTACAAACTGAAAAAAAACGCACAGACTAATTTTAAAAAGGGAGTTAAATGTATAAATGTGTTGATTTTATACTGTAGCAAATCTGTGAATAAAATGGACTGAAAAAGGCAGAAATATTTACAGCAGCAGCATATTCACCTCAGTGTTCTTACACACTTCAATAATATCATGTGTAAATGCTGCCTTCATTAAAAGAGGAAAAGCCTCTGGGCAAGGCTAAGAGCCATCCAACAAAACACATCAAGTACAGTATAAAACATATGCACTTGCCCCAGTAAATAGTCCATAGTCACGGAATATTTATTTCATAAAAACCACAAAAGTTCTCATTCAAGTCCAATAATAGAGCACAGTAGTCAGTTTCTTACACTTAAAATCTCTTTAAGTTAGTAGTGGTGGTGGTGAGGCATGGGGATGTCGTTTCACCACTTACAAAAGACAACCATAGTAAAGAGTTAAAATACAACCAAACACAACCAAACAGTACAGAGCCGATGAAAATGTTTTGTCTGGATTGGAGAACAGTGAAGCCACTCAGGAGTCGAGGTCTGACCAGCTGTTGGAAAGGCTGTTTCCGGACATGTGCTGGCAGAGGCCGTCCGTGCAGACGACCTTTAAAAATGGAAGTGAAGGGGAGTGGAGGCCCGGCTGGCTGCTGGGAGCGCAACCCGCCGACGAAACACGAGCTCCTCGTCCAGTTGGCTGGCACAGACGTGAATTACAGAGCTGTCAGAGGCGGATTGTTCTGCAGCTCAATCATACGAACCAGCCACACAGTCACCAGCAGTCCAATAGTCTCACTTTGCATCTCTTTCTCATCTCAGACTGCACACCTGAGCCTGCACCAATTGTCCTCCACATGCTCTTCTACAGACATGTGTCTCTTTAGTTTTTGGGGTAGATTTTCTCATAGAAGAAGTTTTGTGCCAGCAGGTATAGCTCCCCGTCCTTTTCTCTGACAGCGTGTGCCCTGACAAACTGGAACTGCTCCAGTGCAAACTCATAGAACTCGTTCTCCATCTTCCAGATGGCCGACTGCTGCAGCTTGGCGATCGACTCCTTAGTGGGCGGCTTCTTCTCGCTGGTCTTCCTCAGGTGGGATTTCTTCCCTGTAATGAGAGGAGAGGAGGATTAAAGGTGTTCGGGTACATGAACTCAGCATTTATATACACATCTATTTTATTTTGTAGAGAGAAAGATTGGAAACATTAGTTTGAAACGTACAAAAAGTGTAAAAACATAAACTTGTGGTTTGGGGATTGCTTGCAAGACAGTTTCCTGCCGGGTGCAGTAGTCTTATCGTCACCGTGAGGTTACCAGGCAACCAGCAGAGACATCAGGACGTTACTGCACACGGCCAAGAAATAGTCCCACTCATAACCTTGTTCAAAATTAAATACACATACAAGATGTAACTTGTTAATTAGTGAGCTTTAGAAGGGCTAAGAGGGGCTTCATATTTAGCTTACATACAAGAGAGTGGTATCGATCTCATCATCTTACTCTCAATAAAAAAGTGTATTTCCAAAAATGTCTGAAATGATTATTGTGGAAATACCACAGCTTTCAGTCCGGTCTGATGGGTTCTATGTTTCTCTTCAGGCCGATCTTCTATTTTGCTAAAATTTAGAAAAAGCACCTCTAAAAGCTTAGAGTAACTGAGACCGCATGAAACAGAGACTCAGTCTTCATATATATGAAACAAATACCTGATTAACTTGAGTACTTGGGTTTATCTGCTGCTAAAAGTGATGAACATCAAACTTGAGTCATAGCACATCTACATCACTGTCAGATTTAATCCTTGCTCTCCATTATTCATCATGGCTGCACTCATTGTAACTCATCTGTAACTACATCAGCGAAAGGCATGAGTGCATATTGATCACAATTCAATTCCCACAGGAGCAATTAAAACTGCTAGTATGCAACCACAGCACACAAACACACACTTTACCACTGCAATGTGAGTGAGGCATTAAGTTGCCTTTCAGTATATTATAACAAGGAAAACAGAAATATGGAATAAACGGCAAATGGTTTTTAACTATGTAGCAGACACAGCACCTGTTTTGTACAGCTCAGTGGCGCCTTTGAAGAAGCGTGGCAGCGCGGCCTCCAGCATCATGACAAAGTCCTCCAGCTCTTCTGTCACTCCGACCAGCATGTACTCATTCACCAGGTTGTATTTCGCCTGCTCCAGAGCCCACTGGCTGCCCACGTTCCTGCACAAACACCATGGTCATTATATGTGGTTTGTTTTCTTCGTACCCTGCTAAAATAATAGTGACAGTTCTGCTGCATGTAAAACGATCACAGCATTTGCAAAGAGCAGAAACTGAGGGGAGGAAGAGAGTGACAGAAGTTGTGAACACAGTCCAGAGAGGGATGATACAACAGGAGGACCAGAGGATGGAGGAGAAAAGCCGGAAGGAATGGGGAAAAAAAGTCAGGCGTCATGGTCAGAAAACTAAATAATAAGGGAGGAAGTAGATAGTTTAATTCTATAAAGTAACTTTTTGGCAAAGCCTTGTTAAACACAGCATTAGAGGACTGGCAGCAACTTCACCTTTTTGTCTTCAGTATTTATTTAATGTTTCCATGGTGCTTTCCACTTTAATATACTGCCAGTGCACCACGGTGATCTAAACCCTAGACAGTCAGACCGTCAGTTGGTAAACTGCACCAGGAGGGTAGATGGTTAAAAGATGGAGCGCAGAGTCAAGGAAAGATTAAGTAGGGTAAGAGGGATGAGTGAGGGCAGAGATTGATACAGAGCATCGTGTAGTGAGACCAGATCAAGGCACAGAGAGCCACCAGAGACCTTCCTCATGGAAAAGGACTGTGAGGTTATTTCAACAATAGTAAATAGTGCAGTTCTTGGGGACTATTTTCAACTGTGGATAATTATAGAGAGTATGGAGTATTTAATGCAACAGAATGGTGTATGTAGGAATATGATATATTTGGCTTTCAATTCAGTGTTGATTTTGGTCTTCTTTTCATGGGATTTGATGACAGTAAGACTATAGTAGTAGACTATCACCAGCCTTATGAACAAATAAGCAGTTAGAAAACATAACTAAAGATGAGCTGAATCAGGTTTTCGAATATCGGTACAAGAATACAAGAGAACCTGAAGATTATAATTCAGAATCAGCGTTGTATGAACAAGGTTTGGCATCAGGTGTCAGAATACTTACCAGCATTCAGAGTAGTGACCACAGAAAAAGGGAATCTGGAGCCAGAGCTTCTCGGGTGCACAGTCTGATCCGCCGGCTGATACACATTCATCAAATGTCTGAAACACAATTAAGATGGCCATTAAGATCTCCTTTTCATGTGCCTTTAATTTAAGAGATGGAGGACAAAATCTAGTCCTCACTGCACGCAACACAGATTTGATTGGAATTGTCCCACATCTCAATCACTGAAAGTGCATTTAGAAAAAACAGTTTCAATGTTAATACGAGCACCTAACTATTGTTTTAAAACTGTGAACCTAACCTAACTTTTGTGAAGTTAACAAAAGAATGTATTCATGACGGTATTCATGGATCTTAACCTTCTTGTCTCCTTGCTTCCTGCGTCTCAGGCCGGGCCGGTAGTCGTCCCCAAAACGCAAAAAGTAATAATAGGACACCAGCCTCTCGATGGGGTCCCGGATCACGTTTATGTAGATGGGCTTCCTCTTCACTCCAAACCTGAGAAAAATGACAGCCGTTGGGTTGAAGTACTCAAGATGAAGCTTAAAGACAGACATAGATTTGTATTTTATGTTACTTTGTCCTACATTCACATCATTACCCTACTCTGTGTAAATGAAAAGCTCTAAATGACCACAAGGTGGAGTCACCTGCACAGTGAAGTGAACATTTTACAGTGTTTGCATTTTAAGACAATTGCAAGACAACATATTTACTTGGTGAAGTCCAGGAAGGAGACGTGTCCGTGGTAGAAAGCTGGCTTCATTTCCCTCCACTCAGTCACATTCTTCACAAACCGCACCTGAATCAAATAAGGATTATTATTACAGTGGATACAATTCTAAAACACCCAACAGCGACAATACTGTAGAAATATAAAGAAATGAAAGGGAGAATTCATGTTGAAATGTCAGCCGCTCTGACCTGGTCCTGTATGGACATGACCGGGTTGTTCTTGGTGGTGTTGATGTGCAGGACGTGGTAGTGGTTCTTCCCGCACAGGTCGTAGGCGATGTTGGTGAAGGAGGTGCTGGCCGTCTTGGGCACGCGGTTGTAGATGATGACCAAGTCATCTTGGCTCTCGGACAGCGTCGAGGCCGACAAGTCCCGCTCCCGCAGGCCGTCCTGCGTGTGCCGCTGCTCGATCTCTCGTACCTCGTGCCTGGCGATGGCTCGCTCTGAAGGGACAGCAGCAAAGTTGGACACCGGTGAGTTCAGGACATGTAGGTAAGGATTTGGGGTTTTTAGGATAGTGAGTTCCAGGAGTGCTCTGAACCGGACCTCTGAGAAGCTGAATAAGTGAAGAGAAAACTTCTCTAGAAAAGAATTACACATGTCAACACGCAGACAGACGGCGAGATAGACACACAACTCTTGGGTGTCACAGCGGTTTTCCAAGGTTTGTTTATACGCAGGTCAATGTTTAACACGTCTTATAACTATGTTCAAATACACTCAGCTGATGCATACTTGGCCTCTATGCTAAAAATGTTGACTTAAAGTTAAACCCAAATCTAGTTAACACAAATTACCCCTTATAAATATAATCCCATCCTTGTGAAAGGTAACGCCGCTGTGTGAGAGACTAAACTGTATCTTCATTAAAAATGGATTTCCATTTCATCTTAACACAGGAGAGCAGACAGCTAAAACTCCTTTCCTGCTTCACACCAAAGATCAAGAACAGGAATATTAGTTAATCATTTTGCGAGCAGCCTATTTCACGCTGCGGTACCACCAATCTCTTGTTCGCTAATCAGATTCAACTTTAATATCAGTCCCCTACCTTTACTTCCACTCTCCTTATTGAACCGCAGAGTTAAGTGTCTGTGCACTCCAGTTTTATATCATATAGATGCAGCGTCATGTGACCAAGTACATCTTCCCGTGAAATGGATTCATCCGACCTAGTTTCCTCATTTTCTGAGAGAAGCATCATGTTACGAGGGTGAAAAGGTGAAGAGCAAGAGGTGACAGGCTGAGGGTTAGAGGTCGGTAGTTAGACGGTAAGCCTACAGTTACTTGATAGCTAACTGGATGTTTACAGGACATCAATACACTATAAATAAGGAAAGCAGAGGTGTGTGGGGGGCTGTCTCAATCCAAACCCTGCATGAAGTGGCAGAAAAGGCAGAGCCCAGTACCTCAGTGTGAATAGATCCAGCACAAAGAGGACCGGGCCTTTGTTGCCCTCTGCTTTTCTTCTTCTGAATTAGTCTCAGATTGACTGGTGTTGACAACGCCTCAGAGTGCTCCCCAGGAAGGATGGAGCGAGAAGAAGTAGCGTGAGTGAGTGAGTGAGTGAGAGAGAGTAAGAAAGAGAGAGAGAGGCAGTACAATACTGGAGCACCTAATACCCGTGGGAGCCCTCAGTGGAGCCAGCGGGCTCCTAAAGCCCTGCCTGGCTGCTGAGACACGGTTACAGCCTGGACTGGCCTGGCCAGCCTTAAAGGCTGGCATCTGGCACCCAAGGCCAATTAAGATGTCATCTGTGACTGTGCCCCCCCCACTTCATCTGACACACACACACACACACACACACACACACACACACCTCTCTTACACCTTCTTGAGCAGCTGTTAATGTTCCACTCATCAAAGCTGGATCTGGTTACGGTCAGAGTCGTGCCGCTTCTGCACGCTCTTAACTGGTGCTCCGGGCTGATGGCGTGGAGACGTGCCAGGTGGTTGTAATGGCTGAGGGCTGTCAGTATGCAGAACAACTGTAATGGAGACATTCATTCACGCGTCCATCCGAAGCAAGCATTAGCCAACAACAACAGCAATAACAGTTGCTATGTTGGAACTTTATTGCTCGGGCTCAAATGTCGTTTTAGGATTATTTTTATGATTGGTGTACAGTGAAGAGAGACAGAGGGGGACCGTCAGTCGGAGTACAACCCGTGACAATGCAAGTCATAAATATTAGGTGCCTTCAGTCTGATATGTAGTAGCAGGTGTCTGAAGAACTTTTTTTCTGCCAAAGTTAGAACAGTTAATGGCACGTGTAAGACTTATGTTTGTATCTGTGCTATTCTCAATGGTTTCAGCCGAAAAATGCAATGTCACGGGCCTCTGTGCACCTATCACGACTGATAAATATTTTAATCTAAATCTATTGTCAGTTGTGCGCTTGCTTATGTTGCCAGAACACTGTCAATCAAATCTGATCAAACCTTTCCCACATGATCAGTTGAGTGTGTGAGTGTTAATACTTAGAGAGGTATTCTTTCTTACTTTAAAGCTGCTCTAAATCAATATTTTATAAGTTTAAACAGTCAAATGACTACATGTAATGTAAAAAGGTGACAAACCTGTAGTTTGTTACCTTTGTAGTCAACTCTGTAGTTTCCTATGGGGCTTTTTTGCGTCTTTCAGCGCATGGCTTTGGTTTTCAGGCCTGCAACTTGAATGTTTTCGTTCACTCTGATGGCTCTCATCATTGTTGTGTACAGCAACAGCAGCACACACCTGTTTTTAGCAAAAAGCTGAGATAAACCCACAATACACGTCCTACCCAGCACTAAACCGCTGACAGACACAGACTGCCAGGCGAACATAGCGGGGCATTTAACAGATAAAGAGCCAGATATTTCCTTCAGGAGTTGGTGGAGACCAAACTCAGAGCTAAGAGAGTGCACAATGGACTTACATTTGGCAGGTGGCCAGAAACACAACTTTAAAATGAATGTTAATGTTACTCCCTTCCGGCTGGATGTGTGTTTGCTAACATCGTAGCTTGATCTACATGCATATGGAGCATGCTGCGGTGACCCCGCAAAACTAAATCTGTTCATGCAGGTTTAACTTTGTTGTTTATTTAGTCATGAATTTTTAATGTTTAATGAGAATACTAATACTCTGAGATTCCTGCCGTCCCCACAGAACAATGGAGGCAAATGGAATTTGGCTTGTCATCTTTCAATGGTGTCAGCAACACATTTAAACAACAACAACAACTGCAATGTGTTTTGAGACAGGCTCTCTGTTACAATGGATAATGCAGAGACCTCAATGTCAACAGTTTTCACTGGAACTGCTTTCCATTAAAGAAATAACTGTGAAAAATGTTGACAACAAGGTCTGTGGATTATCCAGGGCAAGGGGGGCATTGTTTCTGACAGAGATCTTGCTGTTGAGTATTTTAAATATATTGTTTTAATGCTGCGAGCACCACAAATTTAATTCGACATACCTCCATTGTGCTGGCAGAAGACTCAGAGCAAGATTCTTATAAAACAAGATGGATAAATAAGAGAAAAAAATGCTACATGGCTGGATACCAGTAGAGGTAAGTAAGAAAAGATATTCTTATTGAGTGACTTGACACCTTAAACTGTTGCCACAATGTTCTTGTCCATATTCTGAACTGCTGACATCTTCAGGGCCAAACAGGAAAACGTGCATCACCATGTAAGCTTTCTTTTAGCTTCGCTGTGGCATAAACACACAAATTTAGGCTTTTGTGTAGCTTCAGCCTGCAAGGAAGGCTTCCAGTTTCTCAGTTTTAAACTGAGGAGGTGGTGGGGGAGAGTGAGAAAAGGCCCGGGGGCTGGTGTGTCCCCAAATACAACATCCTGAACTATGTGAAGGGGCCCTGAAACCACTTGTTAAAGACATGGTGGTTTGTGGCAGATTTCCACCAACCAACAAGGAGGCGAAGCGGGCACGGAGAGGGCTTCTTAGGCTTTGTAGTAGACGCCCTATTCATTGCGAGACTGAATGCACTTGGCACAAACCTCCATATCAGAGGGCACCACACACACACAAACTTAAGCTTAGCGCTCCCTTCTGAGGTCATTTAATTAGAGAACAAAAGCCTGAATTACTATGGCCACACAGCAGGCCTCCTTTCATTCCACATTTCCGTCAGTTTCCTTCCCTCAAGCCGTCTCTGTGCATTAAAAGCTAATTATGAACCGTGAAGCCAACATGGGTCTTAAACATTGTGACAACTACAAGCCTATTACTCTGGGTTTCATTCAAAGTGAGAGACAGGAGGAAGTCAGAGCGCTGGTAGTTGAACATATTTACTGAAGCAATTTCCCGGCTGATTAGATGTAAGCATTTGAAATCATCATTCATATTCGCCGCCAGATCTGCAAAATGTGACAGGCCGTCATCTATTATTGCCATCACGTCGGATCTGATGGGATAATAAAAGTGGGGGAGTGAAGATGATCCTTTCTCCAAGCAGCTCATAAATCCATCATCGCTCCGATCCGCCAGTCGGAGCTCTCTCCCTCCGTCTGCTTTCCCCCCGAGAGGGTTAGCCCCTCGAACCGGAGCCTTGGGCTAGGTGGGTAATAGAGATTGGCTATCAGCGGCAGACTGAGGTGTACGGCTTGTATGGTTCTGCTTGGATGCCACTGGATTGCAAAATCAATGAAGGATGACAGGGAGGAGATCTAGGTTGCTGCTGTATAAAAATCGAGTTAGTCTGCCTCGTCCCTCTGTATAGACTTGGATGCACGCTGCTGTTTCGCAGTGCCAGGTTTAGGTGGGACGGTTATGTCACCACTGCAGCACTCATGAACATTTGAATAAACATTTCTAATTATTCTAATTCAGTCTTTGGATCCGTTTAGCAGAGAGTGGATTATCAGGGGAAACAAGAATAAAGAGATTCAGGCATGCTTTAACAGAGCCCAACCTGCATTTCCATTGGTTTTTTTAAGTTATGACAAGAAATATGAAACGTGGTGTGAGACAATTCTATTGTGCAGCTTTTCAACGGCGCTGGCAGCTGCAGAAAACTGAAGAAAAGAAAAAGAAGACGGGTAAACTGGAGCGCTTTCATTAACTGACTGTGAAGGTGTTTGGTACATTCAAAACGCCACCAGAGCTTTCAGACAAGCTTGGACAAGGACAAGCAGGAAAAGAGACATACACACAACCATGCACACGGAAAGATAAAACTTCCTTTCAACTTTTAACTAGACACAGGTACCTTTATACTGCACGCCGACTTTCACAGTGTCACATTAACACTTGTTTTAGATTATTTTAGATTACTGATCTTTTGATCTGACAAGACGGAAAAACGTTTGAGCTACGGTGCAATTGTTTAGTGTGGGACTTTTGCTGGAGCAGAGGCATATTCCCTCACTGGATTTGACACACAAGTGTGACATTGACGCTCAATGAAGGGTCTCATTCACTGGTCTGAGCTCCACAGTACAGCTGGGGGAGAGAGGAGAGGTGGGGCGGGGGGGTTGAGGGAGAGAAGAAGAGGCAAGGGAGACCAGGACAAAGGACCGGGTTAGATGGAGACTGAAAAAAATGTGTCCAGACCGTCTGATCACAGTTTAGAACAGCCAGGACGGGGAGCCAGATTAAAAGTTTGCTGTTGGGCTCCTATTAACCCCCCACCCCTGGTCCTCTGTGCATTGTGTACGTATCCTGTGGCCTCCAAGCTGTAAAGACGTGTTTACAGCTTCTTTTGTCGCCTACGAATAATCAGTCTATACTGCTTTAAACAAAATGATTTATTCAGAAATATGAACCGTGTGAGCAGAATGTAAACTCAAACAATACAGTTCTTTAAACTAGGTTTTAAAATCACAATAAAACCAAATTACTGAATTCGATTGATATGCAGTGGACTGGTTACATTTGGGGTCTCAGTGGGTCTGATTAGCTTGCTTTGACTGGTTGGTAATCCAGCCTTTAGAGTCACTAAATGAATGAAAGGCAGCAATGCACAGTAACAGTCTACAAGAAGATCTGGGGAGTTTCTATTTGTTCTGTTGTCTTTTAGATTTATCATAAAAAAGGAGGAAAATCTGATTGGGAATGCCAGAAACGTTGCTGAGCAATCTATCAAAGTCAGACTGGAATATAAGCAACAGAAAGGCTCCACTATTAAAATTCAAATCAACAGATGCACCCAGTGAGGTGAAGCAGTGAAAATAAAATGTCTGGCTACATTGCAGCTTCTCATAAATAAGAAGTCTCACAGTGACGTGATATTTCCTTTCCTGGACTTGGCACTGCTGCTTTGCAAGGCTCCATAAATATAAGCTGAAGAGTATTTCATTGTTATGACTTTCACGGTAGTTGTGCTTTTACTTGAAGGCACACAGGGGAAAAAGAAAGGCGAGGGTCATACATAGGGGAGGGGGGGGGGGGGGGCGTGCTGTTAAGGTCACAAGTCCAAATTCCACCCAAAACGGCAGGTGAACGAGCAGGCCACTCTGCCCTCCGGAGAGAAGCAGCTGGGCCCTGGAGTTTAATTCAGCGCAAATAATCCACCTAAAGGTTGTGTATCCTGAAAAGCTTGGAAATGACTTCCTGTCCCTCCCCAGCGCAGTCTCATGTTAAAACAAGCGTGTTTTTGTCAGAGAATGCCGACAAAGCATTGCTCTGATATGAAGAAGAGACAAAACGCGCCCTTGTCGGCACTGACAGACAACACTGTTCAGACAGTTTAAAGTGGTTAAGTGGTTTGGGGTATGGGTCTGGAGACCATACTAACTCCATTGAGTGTCATTGAGGAGGACGATGTTAACACTAGAAACTTCAGAAATTACCTTCTTTTTGGAGAACAGACTCATAGCGTGTAGGCCTCAGCTGAGGATGGGGCGTTTAATGCTGCGTGGAGTTCACAAACTATGAATAAAAAACAAGATGTTTGACCAAAACTCGAGGGGACACTAAACAAGCTCCAGCCACATGTGGCCCGTTGATAATTCCTGGTCTAAATGCAGACCATGTCTCTACACTAATGATAACAATCCAGGATAGATGGAGACGATCATAATCATGGTTCAACCTGCCGCTTTCTCCCCTAATATGTCTTTTGTGCAATCGAAGCTTGTAGTACTGTCTGACAGGTGAGCCAATAATGTCTGGGAAAACAGAGAGTAAAGAGGGTCACGTGCTGTCTGCTTCATCAGAAACATCCAGTCAGATGAGATTATGGAGCAATTTACACAGATGGCACATCCCATCATTCCCCTGCCTTGTTAAGTAAAGGCGGGTCTGACAGGTTGTGGAAGGAGGAGGGTGGGGGTGTGTGTGTGTGTGTGTGGGGGGGGGGGGCATTGATTGGAACAGATTGTCAATGCCTAAGCACCGGGAATGAGCCAACATGTTCAGAGGCATATGCGCTTCAAACAGAAGGAAATATCTGGTCAAGTCTTGTCAAGAGAAGAGCTATTAAATGGGTTTGTTAGAGAGGAAAAGAAACCACAGCAGGAATGTCTCAGTCACTGCTAAATGTTTCAGCCGCAGCCCCACAAGCACTGCAGTCAAATCTGGGAGAGCCGAAAGTGGGAGCAACACGAAATGCACAAATTACACTAGCTGAATGCACATAGATTGCCACTGAAACACAACTCTCTATCCTAATACAACAACAAACAATGTTTGCATAACAGCGCTGGTTGTAAGATCTGGTTGCAAGCTACAACCCAGATATCTGATGTTCCCTTTGCCTCTCTGTCTCTCGGCCCTGTAAGAGATAATTAATAATGCATGTATAGGAGTCTGGGGAAAACTCCACGCTCTATTAGACAGAGCAGATGACAGCTATTCATAGGTTTAATGACGAGTGGGAGGGACAGGTGAACGCTGCAGAGGATCTGTCCCGCACAGCAATGTGCTGCTACCTGAGTGAGCGCGGCGTTAAGCAGAGCATCTCCACGAGACCGGTTTAACTTATTGCTTCATCTCTGCAGGCTTATCTGCGTGCCTTTCATCTCTTCATTCCCTGCTTCTAGTGTTTTATCTCATGTTTAGCATCTGCAGGCTATCTATATCCAGTGAGGGTGTTGTACTGTGTTCCCCATCAGAGGATCACGGTTATTGGATGAATGCGTCCCACTTTCGCACTCCTGATCCTGATACCTAACTGTACTCGCCAAAACCTCTCTCACTGCCCACCCACCACAATGAGAGAAGCTCTAAAATGACTGTTTGATAGGAGGTATTCATTTATGCAACGCAATATGAAAGCGGAAATCAAAGAGTTTCTTTACAGGTGTTAGGAGTGCTACTGCATATGTGAATAAAAGTTTTATAAAGACTTTTGTGGCTCCAGATGGATCTGCGTGAAGTCTGATAAATGTCCTAAAGTGATGTTACTTGAGTCAGTGTCGGTTGGGGCTGAGGACTACAAGATTCAAAATGAAACTAAATCTGGTAGCAAGCCGGTAGCGGCTAATGTAGTGCCGGGCTTTGAAGCCAATTTGACATAGTGGCCAAACCGTTTAATTACAGCTTCTGGGTCCGTCATGTGGTGCACACGGGCCCCAAGAGACTTTTTCCCCCCATAGACTTACATTGTGAAAGACACGCACATTTTTCCTTCTTTTTAGGTACAACAACTAGCCAGTATGAACACTTAAATATCCCTTTTTTAAATAATGATGTCCTAAAAATTGTAAAATGCATACAAAAATCTAATCCAAAGTTAGAGAGTCACTGCCATCCGTGTGAGTGAGCCTGAGACAGAGCAGAGGGAGGCAGGACTAAAGGAAACACTAGTGAAAGATCCGGGTTGTTTTGTACTCGGGAAGTACTTCGGCTTCATGCACCACTCAGCAACTTTCATAGGAATGAACGGAGACCTGCCTCTGACGCTGTATCCAGTTCTCTTTATACATCCATGGACAAAACTCGCATAACACACCCGACTCTCCGACCGAACTGCTGGTGGTCGAGTTGCATTGTGGGTAATGTGGGTGTCAGGTTTTGACAGATTTGAATGCCACATGGAGGTTGCTCTACCTGTAATTGTTATACTCTGATTTACAGGTGAGAATGTGAATTTTTAAATGAATAAAAATAATGCTACAACATCTAAGCAAATCTTGTGACTATATTACTATATATTAAAGTTTTGTCTGCTTATTTATTGATATTTAGGCCACTTTCCAAGACTAGTTTAATTAGTGTTTACTAGGTTAATATAAATGCATGTAAGAATATAGCACTAGGTCGATTATCTTCATGATTAATCGTTTAGTCTCTAAAATGTCAAATCCTTACATTTAAGAAGCTGGAACCAGCAAATGGTTGACTTTTGCTTGAAAAATGAAACGATTAATCGATCATTATAGTTTTTAGTCGACTAATTGATTAATCACCTAACCATTGCAGCTCTAGATAACAATCAGGAAATGGACTAAAATTCAGCAGGGGGTAGGCAAGGTCGTAATCCATCAAAATACAGATCATACACGGGGAAACCAATACATGGCTAGAACGCTAGACACAGAGGACAAACTGGCAACAAAAGAGATGAAGGACACAGGTATATACACAAAACAGAGATCAGGTGACTAATCAAACACAGGTGGGACACAAAACAGGTGGGAAAACAGACAAAGAGCAGAAGTGAAACTAGAACATACACACAAGAGGATAAGTCTACCAAAATAAAACGGGAAATGAACCCAGGACACAGAACAGAGCAGTGACATTTCTGACATCCAGTGAGCTAAAAGATTGATGGAATAATTTGAAAGATAATTGGTGGACCAATCAATGATGAAAGCAATTGCTAATTGCAACCCTAATAAAGGAAAGACATTATTACAGCAACATTATTTGGATGCTTGTGTAAATTGTAATCGTGTTGTCTAGAAGGTTTATAAAATTGCATTTCAATTTTTTTAACGTGACAAAGAGACTATTTATTTTTCAATCAATCACGTCTGGCCAACATCCAATCTGTTTAATAAGGTCAGAATGAGCGGCAGTGCTAACCCGGTGTATTGGATTGGTGTGTAATTAATATTAGTCAGAGGCAGGGTAGGATAGATACAGACACTAGTCTAATAAAAAAAATGCGTAATCAACCTTGTGTGTAGCGTTACTGACTGAGCAGATGCAAAGTGATTGAGGAAAAAAATGAGAGAGAGAAAGATGCAGACGCACATAAATCTACTGATCCTCACTCAGCAGGGGACAGTCGGAGTGCAGGAGCTGAATATTCAGCAACGCAGATACTACATTAATAATAAGGTGACACACACACACACACACACACGTTTGCCATGTTTTTTGTATTCTGTATAATGAACTTCAAGTTGAATTTCACTCAATTTGGCGATGCTGCTCGACACTGAGGAGAGGCAATGAGATGCATTCAAAGAAAGAAAAAGAAAGAAAAGGCACAGACAGGGAGAAAAGAGGTGGAGAAGTCTAACAAGGAGGAGTGGAAACTGTGTAGTAGCACCATCGAAACAGTTTGTCCCTGGGGACGCCTGGTGTTGGACAGGAAAACAAGATAAAGGCAGCTTTAAGCCAACTTTGCAACCAATAGGAGCAAAGAGGAACCACAACAAGGAGCGCTGCTCGGCCACCTTCCTTCCTCCTTTATCTCTTGGTGCTCTGATGAAATTAGTTGTAAAAATGCTGCAGGCGTGCTTTCTCCATTCCTTTTTTTTTGGTGGGGGGGGGGCTTATGATTATCACATGCCGGGGCTTTAAATATTTCTGTGTTGCAATGAAAATTAAGTCATCTCTTTCATTTCACACTTCCTCCTCCTTTGATACCACCTTATTTCCGAAGCCAGCAGCAGGTATTCATCCAATGGGGATAGTAAAACACAAGAGTGATTTGAATATCACAAAAGAACACACGGCACGCAAATAAAGAAGTTGTTTACAACTATTGATCGAGACGGAGCTAGATAAGAGTACTGTCATTTTAGGTCACTATCATGACAGAGCTTTATTAGCTGCTTGCCGTTCCTCCTGCCAGAGGAGAAGCTGAGAAAAAGAAACCCTGCTAATTCTGCAGAGAAGAGGAGAGGAAAGTGACACCTGCTGTCACGTGTTTACAACCACAGGTTCCATCATGTGTCAAAAAAACCCCACAGGCTTTACCTACGAATGGCAAGGTGTGAGCCCCAGAGGGTTTAAATCTGATCTTGTAGCTTTTATCATCATCATTAAAATAGAGTGCGGAGAGTCAAAAACTGATTCCACAGAATCCACAAATATCACATCAGCACAGCGATCAATGTTCACTCCGAGCGTCTCTGCAGGACCGTTTGCTGACCCACCCACGTCTGATTTATCACTTCAGCTAAATAATATCTCATCAGCCATCAGTCAGAACACCACAAGAGCGGTGAAGAGAATCTGGCCTGCAGGGGTTTTCGTGCCACGTGATATTTGAAGTCAATTTCTTCGAGTTGAGTGAACAGACACCTCTGCCCGACAGTGACACAGGAAGAAATGAAGACGGAAGGGAGACGGCGTGGAGGAGAAAGCATGTATGAGTGAAGAGTAGGGGAGAGGCCAGCTGTGGGGAGGGATGGCTGGTAGCGGAGCGTGGGGTGTTCTCCTAGAACGGCCTCCAATTACATCCGGGGAGTGAAACCGTCCATAACACCCCGATTAGCCTGTCTGTCATCCTGCTGCTACAGCAGCAAGCGCCGTGCCACTTTGCAGGAACACATTCCCAGTCAGACAAAGTGGGCGCCGCGGGCCATAAATCCTCAGCCCCAATCAAAGCCTGCTTCTAACAATACAGCAAAAGCCCAGTAAGACCATTAGCACTCTTCCTCCCACAAGATATCCATCCCCGACACCTACGCCCATCTCCGCTGTGGGCTCCCCTCCATTAGCCGCTCAAATGGCATGTTTCACAGAGTGACTGAGCAGGCAGGTCCAGGCGATAGACGCTGGCAGCTGCTTAGGGTAGCAGATGCCAACACGCAGAGTGAAAGCAAATGACTCATGCACCCTTCATACCCCTCAGGAAGGCAAAAAAAAAAAACAGAGACGTGGGGTGTCAGGGCGAGTTCAAAGGGAGTCTGAGTGCCATGTCCACAGGAAGCACAAGGGAACAACGAGGGGAAGAAATGGTGGAGGTTGTACGTTTAGGAGGCTGAGGCTTGCACCTGGAGTTATTGAAAAGACACGGTGTACAGTCGACTTGAGTGCTACCGATGTGTCACCAATTAGTTACAAAAGGAAGCCGCCGTTTGGTGCTGCGGCCCTTTGAACACAGAAACCAGTTGACACACACTTGTGCAGGAGCGAAAGGAACCAGCTAGATGCTTGGATTGTCAATAAAGTGACATTTTAAAAACACATCAACATCAGTGAATGATGTGCAGCAGAGCTCTGACCAGCAGCGGGGAAGCTCAAAAGGCATAAAGTCACCCAATCAAAGGCCAGGCGGCGTGCACATGAGGACAGACTAGTGATGCCTGACAATTGTCCTTTCAAGAGCAAATTCCTGACCAGGTCCCTCAGCAGTAGAGCTCAAGGGCGGGCTCTAAGCTGCGAGTGCCTGGCATGACAATCAAAGTCAGATTCAAACCCAAGCCTGGCAGACAACAAATGAATGCTTAAAAGTCTTGCGTCATGAGTGCATGCATCCCCGTCCTCCTTCTGCATTCAACAGCATCTCTCTTCTCTCTCAGAGCTCATCACAGAGCCTCTTGTGTCTGGAACTAAATATCAGCACGCAACAGATGGAAATTGAATTCCTTTAATCAGGCTGATTAACGGGCAGCAGATAAAAGGCGATGATGCTGGGGATGGGGGGGGGGGCGTCTCTGAATATCTGTCCTGCTATGTGCCACACAGCCCTCACATGGCCTACAGGGCACAGAGGTGAAGAGGTCGTTTGCTCCAGTTACACGGGCCATGAGGTGACAGTTTTATAACCAACATTTCTATTTACGCAGATCTCAATATATCATAGATGCCCTCTAGCATTAACCTCCCACCTATGGCTCAGGTTCTGCTACTTTTCTAGAAAGTAGAAAAGCTGCTTAAAAGCAATTCCAGGAATAAAAACTAAGGTTTTCTTTGTGTTTATGAATATTCTCCCTGAGGAAATAAGTTCAGCATGGCTTGAATCTATAAAAGCAGGTAGCAAGGACAGATGTTACACAAATAATGATGCACTCAACTGTGTAACGAACATGCTTTCAGCCAGAATCATTTTAAAATATGTTGTTTCAGAAAAATTACTGAAAGTGATTACCATTGGTATTCATTTATCAAAACACACCACACCAGTGTTTTGTTTTTAACGTCTTTACTGAGCTTTTTCTAAAGGGACCCACAAGGGTCACCTTCACAAGAGTAAATCATTATTATTTGAATAGTTATTACAAGAAAAGGCATACAGACGTCCACATGACACCCTCCATTAAGGTACTTTTTTGAAAGTACAAATGATTCAACTGGGCCCTAATTCTAAGACAATTTACATACTTTAACTTTGACATGACAATTCTCTTCAAGAAGCAGAAACTCCTTCTGGCTATGGCCTTTTAGGTGCTGCTTAAAACATACAGACTTGGGAAAATTGATCTGGGTCTCTCAACCAACTGATCAAATTTTCTCTCCAAGTGGAAAAAAAGATGTAATCACCGAACGCTGAACCAAATTCAGGCATTCATCTCCTGTCTGACGACAATGAAACATTACGCTGGAACGTCAGTCTCAGACTTCAGAATAATAGCGTAAAAGTCTTCAAGGTGAGCGTCTGAAATTCCCTGAACTGAGAGGCCGTTAATGGCAACCCTGACAGGAAAAGTGTCCTTGAATCCCTGTCCGTGGGTCTTTATTAAATTAGTCTTTATTTCCATCCATCCATCCATCCATCCCTGCACAGCGTTACTGTTGACCCAGCCGGCAGCAGTACCAGTGACCAGCCGGAGAGAAATACTGTCAGAATAATGGATTAGGCCCCCGGCAGGACACACAGCTGCATCGCGGCATGATTGTAATGCAGGAGACTTCTCAGCGAAACCTTGGGATGACGATTAGCTTGGAAGCAAATCACAGCTTGTCTGCCCTGCGGGAGGCATCTAATGGGGGAGATGATTCAAACGTGTGTCAGGCAATAGGATCCCACGCTGTGAGAAGGATCTGGTCATTTCGACCCGCATGAAGTTAATTGTGAGCGTGCGAAAACATGATACAGGAAGGTGACACAAAGAGCTTCTTCGTTTTTTACCATATTTGTCGCGCAGGAGCCGTTTATGGAGATCTGACTTGGGTTTGGATGCCACCTGGCCACGTTATGGTTTTTATTGTTGCACAGATGGACCTGCAGCAGGCGTACCTGATAATGTGACCGGCCCTGTGGCTGTCAGCATCGTGCCTGTGAAAGCCTCGGTCACAACTATTTGGCTATGCAGCACATAATTCAAAGCTCCAGTACACAGACGTCTGCTCAGTCCAGTCATCCATCAGAGCGCTTTTTGCCAAGTCAACAGATTCTCGTGGCGGTGGGCAGTCGGGGGAAAGGCCGCTCAGGTTCTGTTTCAGCACCGGGAGAGAGTGTGTGTGTGTGTGTGTGTGTGTGTGTTTAGACCAGGACAGCTTGGGATTTTCACTGGTTGTAAAATATAACGTAAGTCTTTACAGCAGCAGTAAACCACGTCACAGGCCAATATAGCCATCTATACCCCCAGGACTCCTGATTGTTCCAACATGTGGAAACTCAGCTGGGATACTTTATTCAATTAAGATGACTGAACTATTTTATTCACAATCTGGCCTGGAAACTTCCCAACAAAGCCTCGC
Source organism: Nannoperca obscura (assembly GCA_036024295.1). Lineage (NCBI taxonomy): Eukaryota > Metazoa > Chordata > Actinopteri > Centrarchiformes > Percichthyidae > Nannoperca > Nannoperca obscura. The sequence goes on from JAVQJL010039356.1 coordinate 30,591, forward strand.
TGTAGACTCAGCTGACAATGTCTGTCTATTACTCACCTACCTCTAAGCCCCAGGATTGGTTTCAAACTTCCAGTGATTGTATTTATAACCTATTCATTTGCTTTTGGTCACTGTCATAATGTCAGAAAATATATTTATTCAAATTCCTTGTTTGGTCTCACTGATGATCTAAGACAATCTAACCAGACATTCAGTTAACTAAGACAGAAAACAAAGACAAGCAGCAAATATTCATTTGAGAACTTGAAAAGTGAATTGGCGTAATTTTTGCTGGAATTAAAAAAATTACTAGATTATCAGAATTGTTGCAGATCCATTTTGTGACAACTAATTGATTAATCGACTAATTTCTTCAGCTCTAGTCTCAGTAAAAGTGGCATCTTAGGCCCTAACTAGTGCTGAAACATTGTGAGTTGATCAATTATAAGGCAATGGAAAATTATCACCAACAAACCTGATAAATCGATTACTCAATTAAGTCATTTAGCAAGCAAAAACTTATTTATAAATTATTAATTGATTTCTCAATTAGTCGATTAATGGAAAAATGTATCTGCATCAATTAAAAATCAACATTGTAATTTATAATTACAATTATAGTTTTATAATCACTGTTTAACGCAAATTATAATTACTTTAGAGATTAATCTGCTGATTATATTCTCGATTTGTCGATTAATCGTTTGTTACAAAGCATCGGAAAATAGTGAAAATATGCCTGACATCCCAAACTACTAGAAGCCAAGGTGATGTAGTGGTTTTAACTATTTAACAGTTTGCTGTCATTTGAGACGAGGACAAACTCCTAACTGTCACATTTGAGAAGCTGCAATCATCAAATTGGCTTTGACGACCTCTAAAGCCCCTACAGTCACCACACACACATTTTCACTTATTTTGACCAATGGACCTCTAATTATACTCTATAAATTATTTCTCTGTGTTGCAAATCACACTCTTTACGACAACATTTTCTGTAATTTGGATGCCACTTTACGTTCTTCACGCAGCACGGAAAATAATACAAAAAAAATGACCTTTTACTTCGAGTATATAATTCAAAATGTAATATGTAATAGGCCTTTCCATGTTTTCATTTATGCGATATCACGATATGTATCGTTACTTGGATACGACATGACCTATATTGGGATATGAGACTTTGGTCATGTCGCACAGCTCTATTTCTCATAACTGTGTTTGATTGACACTTGTGTTAGTTTTGTTGCACCTTCATGATTTTTATAAATACACAGAGTTTGGTGAGCAGAATGACACCCTGTGTGGGTCGGCAAGGCCTTTAAAATATGCAATAGTTACAGTGTAATAGGCCTTTAACACAGCGGACATTCTCACTTGTCATAGCAAGAAAAACCCAGGTGTTACTAATAACGATTCCTCTGCTCTATTAAATGTCCCTGTAAACCATCTGAATGAACCAGCATGCACCATAGCAGGAACTTGGAACTGCCTCATCTAAACAGAATTCACTGCAGCCATGTTATTAATTACACCTGTGCTTTTCCTGCTGTAATATGTCAAAATGTCCGCCGTGAAAAAAGGTCTGTGGGCTGCCTCTCTCATCGGTGCCAGGCTCCCACTCTCATCAAATGATTCAGGAGGTGGTGTGTGTGAGTGTGTGAGAACCCCTGAGGTACGCTGGCTGCACCCTCAGGTTGTCTGCACCGCTCTGCGGTTCCCTAAAAGAAATCCCCACGGTGGAGGCACCAGAGAGATAATCCTGCAATGTCCCAGATCTTTATTTGGACAGAGCCCCTGATGGGAGCTCACAATGAGATTTCAACGCAGCGTCGGCCACATTTCAATCAGAGGAAAGAGTTTGTGAGAGGGGCAGGAGGGGATTTGCAGCAGGGTGGCGTCCCCATACAGTGCAGAATATTACTAAAACTAACTTTGAGCAAAAGATGTTTCCTGTTAATGTTAGGAGAATATATATATTAATTTCCACCTTTCAGTCCGACTCCAGAAGCACCAGTTAGCTGATCTAATATTGCATGTCCTTTATTTTCAAAGTAGCTGTTGGCTTCTGATCTCAATTGCAAGTAAGTATACTAGAACAAAACAAATCGTTAATTTGCAACTATTCTGATAATCAGTTAAAGCAATTTAATTATTTTTCAAGCAGAAATGCCAGACATTTTCCACTTCCAGCTCCTCAGATTTGCTGCTTTTCTCTGTCTTTTAAAATCATCATTGCTGGTTGTACAAAACCAACAAAGCCACAGGCGTCACGTTGGGTTTTAGGAGCATGACGAGGTCAAAACTCCAGAAACACTTAGTATAAAAAACTTTACTGTCAGACCAACGTGTTTCGGCTTGTGGCCATAAAGGCAATTTCCAATGCTTTCTGACATTGAACAGACCACACAAGTTATCACTTAATCAAGAAAATAACTGTTACACTCATCAATAATGATGCCCTAAAGTATGCAAACACACTCTCACTCAGTCACAGGGTAACAGGCTGAGGACAGCAGCAGCACCTCCTCAATCTCGCACTGCATTGCACAGATCAGGTTGACAGGTTGACACACCAACTGTAATTTTAGACAAATACTCTGAATAGTTCAACATTTTGGTCTCACAAGTCATGCAAAGTTCAGTAGGACAGCTCCCAGATTCCTAAACGTTTCGTGACTGGGTGTCATTGTCTGAACCATATGATGAAGCATGAGTGGTGGATGAAGTGCAGCTCTCCAAGCACACTGCCTGTTATTGACCCAAATGCACAACAATGGAGATGCACATTTTCGTATTGACCCAAGAGAGAGACCGCCGCACACAGCCTGCGGTGTTCGCGAAGAACTGTGACGAATGTGGGATTTTAAACTTACCGAGCTTTCCCCGGGACTCCTCGAGCTTCTGGATCTGGTTCTCCAGGAAGAACATGGCCACTGCGAACGCCAGCAGCGCCAGAAGCTGCAACTTGGGCGGCATCATGACTCTGAGCAGCCCCATCAAATCATCCAGAGAGGGATTTGGTCAGTCCATGCTCAGAGGAGACACTGAAAACACACACACACACACACACACACACACAACGACGACGACGACGGTGATTACAAAGCGGCTGAGTGTCTGTGCATGGCCCTCACTCCCTGTGTGTCAGTCTGTGTGTGTGTGTGTGTGTGTGTGTGTGTGTGTATCTCCCGGCGATCAAATCTTCTGGTTACCTCAAACGCGATGTGTTCATGCTCGGCTTGTTTATTTCATTAAGTCAATTCCCAAATAGCGGAGCGTCGAAAAGCCCTAGAGATTTCTCCACAGCGCGGATTTGTCCCCTCGGGGTGTACGAGCGGTGGTACCAGCCGCTGTCGCCTGCGTCCCCCATGTAGCGCCGTCCTGTCCCATCCACTGTGTTCACCACCGCACTACGGACAGACTACTACTACCACCCAGGCCATTGGATGTATCGACAGTCCACCACGCAGCGGCGGCTTTCTATTCGTCGACAATCACTGTCTGTTCAAACCGGATTGGACAGTTTTCACAAACTGACCTGATGCTCGGACAGCAGGTGTCGCAGTTCATTTTGAACTATGATGACGGTGGAGGCGAGGAAGAAAATATGAGTCGACCGTGGAACATGCCAACAACTCAAGAAACATAAAATAAAATGAAAAATCAAATTCTTCTTAATGCCTCACATATTTGTAGGAATGTGAATATAATCCAAATGGAGGATGTTGTTTCAGTAAGGATCGATCATCTTTGAAAAGAGAAATGATCAGTTATGAAGGTTAACGGTCAGGCGCGACGGGGCAGCCCTTGTCTAAATGCAGGGGTCCTCGGAGTAGCTTTCGCTAACAAAGCAGGCTCTAAAATGTCGGGAGAGGTGTATCTCTTGTGGCTCCTCTCACTTTTACAAACGGTGAGTTCATTAACACTGAAAATGAGCAATTGTCGCTTCTTTTCAGAAGAGCTTAATAATTAGCAGAACGGCTGCCAGCTGTCCAACGCTGTGTTGGGTTTTGTGAGCCGCATCCTGCTGTGCCCGAAGCCTCAAAATGACGTGGCTTATTCTCAAAACCCTATTCGCCAGGGTGGGAAAGTCAAGTTTCCTATGTGTTTATTTCTTGTATAATTGATTTTTGCTGTTTGTAAGCCGATTGGTATGTCGAAACGTGTGTTTTGAAAGAGAACGGTAACTGTAAATCAAGACTTCCGGTGTTCTACATCTACTTATCCCCGTCGAAATCTGTTCCCTGCTCAGTAAAATGAGCCCCAAACGCCGGCAACTAGTAGAAAGATTGTCTAGCTAAAGTTTTAGGAGAACCGGATTAACAAGGAAAGAGTGCATAATATAGGGTGACAATTTCTTCCCCCACAGATAAATTGGGGGCTTTTATATGGGGAAAATCAAATCTGAGAGAACGCTGGATCCTAAAAGCGAAAACAGATGCTGTTGATCTGATCTTCCTGGTCGAGTCTTTATTAGCTGGCGTGCCAGGGAAACGCTGACAAAACAAAGTAGCTTGCAGCAACAGCTGAGTCCTCTGTTATTCACTGTGACACCTGGACACTTTTACAACAGTTGAACGTTTGGTCTTTGGCATCACAGAGGATGAACACACCTCAGAATGAAACCTCCTGTTAATTAGCCTACAAGTTTACCCACATTCCTACCAGACAATACAATATCTTGTACCCACGAATTGTGCTGAAATAACTTAAAAAATCAATCAATCAGGAAATGTTAATTGAGTCTAATTTTCGTTATCATCAAGTGGAAAGACCAAACATTTCAAATCATTTTTTTGTTGTTCATCACACTATTTAAATACTAAGGTGTCACTGAGGGCTTCAGCAAAATGTGTTAGACATGTCATTAGATTTTTTAAAATTAATTTAACTCTTTATTTTGTAGATTAGATGATGATATTGTAGCTTTTTTTAAATCAGTAGTTTTTTTTTATTTTTATCCTCACATGTGCACACATGAGAAGTAAGCCCTTTATAAAAAAACCTTTGCGTTTTTAGTTTTCCCTCTATGCACCTCTCTTATCTCATCCTTCCTGTCTCCAGCTGTCGGCGTATGGCGCAGAGCTGTCGTCTGAGGCGTGTAGGGAGCTGGGCTTCTCCAGCAATCTGCTGTGCAGCTCCTGTGACCTGCTCGGGGAGTTCAGCCTCACCAAGCTCCAGCCCGACTGCCGGCAGTGCTGCCAGCAGGAGGCCCAGATGGAAGCGCGCAAGGTAAATGGAACGGCAGAGCTCACGGAACTGGCAAACAGGAAGTCATTGCCGGTGTAGATTCACAGCGAGGGGGTCGTTACACAGCCTTCATTAAAGGAGATTCAGTGAGAGCAGGACAAAGCGTATTCAGGTTAACAAAAGTACATGCAGCGAAATCAACAAATGAAATGCGCCTACTGTTGTTTTGCGCTGTACAACAAACAGGTATATTAGTTGTGTGGTATTGAGCTGATCTGTATGCTGTCTCTAGTCACTTCCTCAGCTTCACAGAAGATGGATAGAACGAGCGCTACGCTCGTCGTATCTCTGTGTCAGAATGTGTCACATTTCCTGACAGCACCACATCCCCCAGCATTTGAACTGCTACTAAAAACAACCCAGTATTAGCCTCCCTGTCACTTGGCGTGTTGACACTGTTTGCATCTGTGCATCAGATCTGAGCTGTCACACACACACTTTGATTAAGCAAAGCCCTCAGAGAGTGTGTGGTATCCTAGCAACAGCACCTTGGAAAAGGGTATTGCACACCTCATTACGCCTCTTGATGATAACTTTTTTTCAGACAGGCACTTAGAGGAAAGATTAGTCCTCTTCCTCCTCGCGATTTGAGTGAAAATGTCGCTTAGAAGAGCAATCGGCTGTCTCCAGTTGCACTCTGAGGGGACCAGTAGAAACGACAGTGTCACTAAGCACATTTTCTCCTCAGACAGCAACGATGATCTGCCTTAAGAATTCTTTCGCTCTTCCAATTGACATCAGTGCCGTGTCATTAAACCTTCGGAGAAATGGCTTATTGCGCAGCCTAGTCGATTAGCAAGATTCACTGAGCATGGAGGGCATTTTGTTACTCATTTTCAGATGTGTGCTGCTCTGCAGAGCACCCAGTGTATAGCAGCACCTCAGCTCCCCTGGGTGCCACTATACAGTATGTATCCACAGATCAGGAAAGCCTTCCTGAGAGTCTCCCAGGCCAGTACAGTGTACAGTAGATGACAAGAACACAAGAAGCCTTCATTTCTGTAACCCATGAAATGCCCAACAATGACCTGACCCTATGTAACAGGTTGCCTGTGTAGCCAAAGTTATCTCATCCCTCTCTGCCGTAGAGCTCCACTGTCCAGAAACTGTTCTAAACACATCAGTGAGCCACAATGCTGCACGGGGTGACATGTTCCTTCATTATGACTGTAGTCGCTGTGGTTTATTTATATTAAATCCCACACTCAGCTGCTGTAGATACCAGTAAGCACAGCTCCTTCTGTTTGAGCAACACCCAGCTGTTTTAGGAAATGATTTGGCCCTGCTTAAATAAAAGAAGGAACTCCATATTTTTGACCTGTTTTTAAAGATTTACATGGCGCTGATGGCGACACACTTGGGAAGTCTGAAAGTATTGAGACAGACTAACGCATTGTTAGTTTAGGTATTTTCATGAAAATATATAATATCGCCAGCCTTCTCCTTTCAATCTTGACAAACACCAAACATGTTGTTTTACGAGTTAGGGGCCTTACAGAATAATGATGTGGTCTTTTTGAAGAGCCGGCCTTGAATGATCCAGAATAATCCCCATTAAAGGGAAAAAATACCTCAAACCGACATCTTTTGGCATTTAACGTCTTCATTGTGGTCTTAAATATCACGTGCTAACTTAAACTTAAAAGGACAAACCCTGTTGATTTATGTTTCATGACCTTTTCTTCTTGTTGTAACCTTTAGTGTAATCCGTTTGACTAATTCTTTTATTGATCACATCACTGAGTACATCATTTATTAATACCTTCGTGTGACAGTCATGACTCGTCTCTGAACTGTGGGGTAACAATAAAAATGACGAAAATTAAATTTGGGCAGTGCTGGATTGTTTACAGAAGGGCAGGGTGAAGAGAGGAAGAGGAGAGCGTCTGAGCTTTGCATGCGTAATTGAATTTGCTGTGTGAACCGGCCGTTTACCACTCGCCTCGCCTTGAAATACTGCAGCGATACTCCAGTTTCCACTAACTTATTGTATATTGATGCTGGAGGTTTGATTACAAGTGAGCCCTGAACAAACTGCCATCCATCAGCCCTGCTCCACATGCACAAGCTCAGTTTAATGACCCCCAAGGAGTTGCCTGGACACGTTTATGAATCAGTCTGCCTGAATCAAATTACTCCTCCAGGCCAGGCGTCCTGCCACCAGCAGGGCTGCAGCCCATTCTGACCGTGTGTGCACGTGTGTGTGTCTGTGTCCTCATGGCTTTGCTCACACTGTGTTTTTCTGCACACAGCTCTATGCTGGGGCCATCCTGGAGGTGTGTGGATGAAAACTGGGGAGGTTCCCTCAAGTCCAAGGTGAGTTCTCTATTGGGACATGATCATATTCTAATATTCATTATTTTGTATTGAAATATAGTGACGGCACTTTGCTGAAACTGAGCTTTCTGATTCTGTGTCTAAATCAACGGGGATGTATGTGAAATATATCCTTTTTGAAATCCCAGTAGGTGGTCTAAAATGCCAGCGGGCAGATTTTTCAAACAAGCGTTTGAGGTTTTTCATCCTGCGTGTCTTGGGAGCAGACCTCCCATCTCTGCTCAGTGCAACGTTTGGTTGATTTGGTGTCGGGTTACGTTGATGGAGTTACTGCTGCTCGCTTCAGAATGAGGGCAGACGTCTGGAGCCCTGTCTGTGCCATATGGCTGGCATTTGTTTACTTCAGCTGTAGCCACCCTGTCTTCTCGATTGCCTCCGCCGCTGTTAACGCTGCATTCTCAGGAGGTTTTGCAGTTGTCACTAATTACAGACCTCAGTACTAAAATAGAAAGGCTAATTGACTGATGCATTACCCGACATTTGTTTTATCTTCTCAGCTTTTGTCAGGAGCGAGAAGCCCAAGATGTTCAAGGGTCTTCAGATCAAGGTAGGGGTGATGAATTGTGTTGGTGATGTTCCAGCATGATGGTGATCTCGCAATTACACCACTTAACCAGATTATGTTGATCGGAAGATTCTCAGACATTTCTTTGAATATTTTTAATTTGTATTGAGGGCAAACCTACTTTACTAACGCACCTCTCTTCTTATTCACTCCAACTCACCCCCTCCCACACTGCAGTACGTGAGAGGCTCAGATCCTGTTCTAAAGCTTTTGGACGATAACGGGAACATTGCTGAAGAACTCAGCATCCTCAAGTGGAACACCGACAGCGTGGAGGAGTTCCTGAGTGAGAAACTAGACCGGATATAGACACGAGAATCCAACTTTTTGTTTAAGTCTTCATTTAAAGGGTCGGTTCACCCAAACTACAGTCCCTCCAGTGGAATCCAGCCACTATGCAGATATTTCATGTTTTATGTGCCAGGTTTGAGAGATGTCTGTCTCTGGGATTTCTGTGCCTACCTTCAGGTAAATGGGAGTTTTGTTTGTAGTGGAAAAGTGACATTTAAAATATTCTTGTCTTTGCAGAAACTGATTGTAGCGTTATTTTTGATGCTGTTAATCTAACTGCACCACAAACAAAAAATACACTCGCCTCCATTGTATTCAGGTCGCGAGCGATCTTCTCAAATTTGAGCAAATTAAACAAAAACTATCTGTATGGCTATAGACTACAAGGAGCAAGTGAGACTCTTTTCTTTTCTTTTTTTTTTTGTAGTTTGGTTGAGCCAACCCTTTTTAGTTATTTTCCCATTTGAACACAACTCGGCCTTGATAGATAGTTGTTAAATCACTGCTCTATATGACTGTTTTTGTAACCTGAAAATCGTGAATTTTTTTGTCTGGATTTTACCAAATAACTTAAGTGATAAAAGACATCACAAAGCCCAGACCGGCAGCACATCCAAAATAATGATCATTATAGATTCATCATGGCTCAAAGTGGGTCCATTAGATTTGAAAAACAATACTGTATATCACAAACTGTTTTGTTGTCTACCTGTGGGAGTGTCCATCCTCTGTCTGATATTCCTGAATAATTGTTTATTTTATAACGCTCAACATTGTGACTGATGGGATTTGTAGTAAGAATGGATCCTAGTTGCTCTCCACATGCAGGTGTCTTTGCTGAGGCACGTTAGTGAAGACTTCACAGTAAACCAGCGTTGGGATGTGAGGTCTGATGTATATTTGTGCTTATCGGCATCTTCTGCTTTGAAGAGAAACTGGATTTATTTCGGATGCTTGTTTTTGAGCGAGTCGCTGTTTAAATATGCAACAATAAACAAAGTCTCTGATGGTTTTTCTGTCAAAAGCTAATTGTTTTGTCGACTGAAAAACAGAAGTGTATAAGACACGTCTGTTATTCTAGTACAGACTACTGCTGTGCTCGGTTTATCGGTCACTTTGACTGATTCAAAACCAAAGTTTGCTGACATCTAGTGGTCTGAAACAGCATTGCAGCTCAGTGCTGCAACAGGTGCGCACTGTGCCTGCAACTCCTTTTGGGGTGTTATGTAGCCCTAAATTACAAAACATATTGCCAAAATGATCCTCTATAGGTCAGTAGGTAGGTAGCTCTTTATTTATCCCCATGGAGAAATGTGAGTGAGTTTAAGTGAGGCAGAGGGATAATAAGGAATAGAAAAAGAATACATTTAATAATTAAAAAAACAAAGTATTAATAAATGTGTAAGCATCAAGATAGTATTAAACTAGAACCAGTATATTGTGGCTTTGTTTTCTTGAACTCTCCTTTAAAATGGAAAATATTTATGTTCACCCCTTTTAACAAATCGTTACCTTATTACATCCCTATTCATATCACCAAACACCACCCGTCTTCCAGTACAGTACGATTTAAAAAATACCGTCCACTTGAACAACCATTGAAATATGAATACATCTTCCTTGAAATGCCATTACTCATATATACAAGTTCTCGATTTATAAAACAAACATGAGTTTCACATGTCAGTTCAAACCACTTGGCGCACACATTTCACAAGTCAATGTTTTATTCACATAAAAATAAAAGGATTTAACAAAACTCAAGTAAAAACAAAACTTTAATTACATACAGCATCTGAACATTTATAAATATCTAGTAACCACTGAGATGTGCATATGAAAACTAAATATTTTACCACAACTCCTGGTACACCTGTTTGGCTGCTGTTAGGATGTGAGACATTATTCAATTCAATTCAATTTTATTTATATAGCGCCATATCATAACAAAGTTATCTCAGGGCACTCAATCACATGGAGCCGGTCGAGACCAACTTCCACACACACAAAGACCCAAC